>OX369309.1:6833049-6933753 GCA_947284805.1 Coleophora flavipennella | reverse complement strand
AACGAGAAAAGAAAATTCTCCAGAAAAGAAAATGTGGGCTTTGTTGGTCTTTCTGACCATATACAAAACGAAAACATAAAAGCTAACAAAGTCTCTCACCCGAGACGTATTTGAGGACCTAAGTCATCACATTCCAGTTACTCGTCAGTCAGATGGAATCGACGTGGAGACAAAGGTAGGTTAAGTGTGTTCTAAGGTTACGTAGGTACCCTGCGACGATTTTTCACTTTACACCCGCGATATGCATACTTGTTACTCGTTCACTCAAAAGCATGCTAGCTACTGGCATGTACCCTCGCGGAGAAGGTGGGAGGAGGGATTCCATGCACTAAACAGCTAGCCTTTATAAGTAAATTTCACATCTCTTGCATGCTTAACAGGCATGTTGTCATTTCGACACACCATGTAAGGTATTGGCATCCCAGTAGGTAGCTAGCATGCTACCTATAGGCATGTGCATCTCGGTTTTTAAGACACCTTCCTAATAACAACATAACCATGCTAAAGACAATGGTAAGAGAAAGGTTAATTCCTTATCCCAGTTGGCTGTGTGAAGGGAAATTAAGGAGATATCGGCTGCATGGAGCGAGATGCAGTAAAACAGGAATAAGGACTTGAATTGATCTTCTGATAAGTTATTGATGACTAATGCCACTGAAGTACTTAAGTATAAAAATGATTAAAGTTGTAAATTTTCAGACCTTTAGGTATACTTATTATCACATTTACAGTTTCCACACAATGTATAGAATCACAGGACTGTATTGATAGCACACCATATGGCCATTGTTTGTCCAAACTCCCATGAAGAAAGGTACTTCAACAGGAAACAATATCATTCCTAAAACTGTATGATTGATGATTAAACAATTCCTATGTAGTTTATCAGCATAGGTATCATGCTAATTTTTTATTTATTTTTAGATATGTTAAGCAAACATGCAAATACTGACTGTGGACTCCAGTAATAACAGACACAGAAGGTACATGACTCCAAGCCTCCAAGGTGTGGGAAGATAACCCTCTACAGTCTACACCCACATCTTCAACATGATGTAACCACTGGTAGTGAACTGGTACATCTCTTAGGTAAAAATAATAAAACATTTATAAATATAAGTTTTTATAAATATTAAATAAGTAAACAGGTCCCAAACAATTACACATGGCTACAACTTATATGACAAAACATAAAACTAATCAGTTACACTAAGAAAAGTTGTAGCACACCCCGGCTCTGCCTACAATGGTCGTGAAATGACATTTCTAAAAACAAATGACAGAGCAAACAAAATCACGGCAAAATCCCATACGTTCGAGAACCAAACTGTATCAATATGGGTGAAGAGGCGGTGAGGTCGCAATCTAGAGAGCGGCAGGAAGTGTGCATACTGTATGTTAGTACTAATATATATACTTTGGTTGTAGTGCATCTCCAGGTTTACCACTTTCAATCCATATTAAGTAATTAATTTACTAGCATTATGGATATCCCCAGTGGTCATCTCTCTCTCAAGTTAACTTAAATTTCGAAAAACCTAAAAGCTTTTAGGTAGGTACCTACAAGCTTTTTACGATCAAAGTACTCGTCAATATGAATCAATCGAGGCCAAACTCGATGGGGTTGTGTCGTTTTATTGCGGAGTTCCTATGGCCACCTTCAGCTCCAAGTCATCATAATATTGCATTGTCACGCGATATACATATGCATGCAAAATTTCAGCTCATCGGAAACTGGGTCTAATTTAACTTGCAAGATTTCATTACAGACACCAGGACAAGTAAAACTAAATAGCTCCCACCTTCCAGCTCCGGCATCAGATCAGCTCCATGTCATCATAATATTGCATTGTCACATGATATACATATGCATGCAAAATTTCAGCTCAATTGGAAACCCGGGAGTGGGTTAAATTTAACTTACAAGATTTCATTACAGACGCCAAGACAGGTGAAAGTAAATAAAAGCTTGTAAAAATATGCTATTTGCTTTTGAAAAGTCCATGTCTACTTATAGGTTACAGTTTCTCTTGGTCAATCATCTGATGGATTTGTATAAAGAGTCTATTTTGCAAATAGACTATTTGTATTTTGTATATGGTCTTTGGGGAAATTTGTTCAGTCTGATTGAAGCCCTGTCAGCTAACAGATCTGCGCCAATTTTGTTAAACTCTGTATACTACCATATTCATTCCTTATGTTAACTGCTTTGCATTTCTAGGCTGCGGCTGCTCCCGAGTTACAAGCTTGTCGCAATAATGGTCTGGCTTGGCTAGAAGGAAGAGAGCACTGAAGATTTTAATGCAGATGGAGGCAGGAAGGACAAGTATTAATAAGGAAGAAGGATAATGCTAAAATTAAATAAGGGTGTTTTATGCAGTGTATTAGATTTCTATGCAATATAGGTAGGTACCTATTGATTTGCAATTATCATCAGGTGAGATGATGCCAAGGGCATACCAGTTGTGAATAAAAAAAATGTACCTAAGTAAATAAAAAACTTCAATACTATGGACTTACTTTTTTAATATATCCCAGTAAATCAGTTTAATATTAGTATAACATTAATCTGCGAATTGTGAGTCGGTCAACAACATAAAAGACATCAACGAGACCTATAGTAGAAATGTTTTACATTAAATCAGATTCCTAAGCACAAGTATGACTTGCATGGGTTTATTGTACCCCTCAGGGCAGTTGGCCATTTTCCACACACGGGTCCAAGTCCTGCTGCTATTCCACTGATGAACTGCCACTATGCTGCGGTGGCGCCTTATATACCACCACTGAACCTGTAAAACATAAAAGTTGTCTTAAAACAATTGTTCGTTCATGTTCAGTGTATACGTTACAAATATTATGCGATTCAATTCATTATATTTATTCAAAACTAGCTGTCCCGGCGAACTACGTACCACCTTACATTACATTACACTGCCCTACCCTCCCTACCCTACACTACACTACCCTACCCTACATACACTACACTACCCTACCCTACCCTACATACACTACACTACACTACCCTACACTACCCAACCCTACCATATACTTTCCTACCCTACCCTACATACACTACACTACCCTACACTACCCTAACCTACCCTACATACACTACCCTACCCTACACTACCCTACCCTACACACACTACCCTACACTACCCTACATACACTACACTACCCTACCCTACACTACACTACCCTACACTACACTACACTACCCTACCCTACACTGCCCTACCCTACACTACACTACCCTACCCTACACTGCCCTACCCTACATACACAACACTACATCAACCTACACTACCCTATACTTTCCTACCCTACCCTACACTACACTAACCTACCCTACATACACTACACTACACTACCCAACCCTACCCTACCCTACGCACACTACCCTACATACACTACACTACCCTACCCTACACTACACTACCCTACCCTACCCTACACTACACTACCCTACACTACACTACCCTACCCTACACTGCCCTACCCTACATACACAACACTACACTACCCTACACTACACTACCCTACCCTACACTGCCCTACCCTACATACACAACACTACACTACCCTACCCTACCCTACCCTATACTTTCCTATTTCCTACACACACTACCCTACACTACCATACATACATACATACACTACACTACCATACCCTACCCTACCCTACACTACACTACCCTACCCTACACTACACTACCCTACCCTGCACTACCCTACATACACTACACTACCCTACCCTACATACACTACACTACCCTACCCTACACTACACTACCCTACCCTACATACACTACACTACCCTACCCTATACTTTCCTACTCTACACTACCCTATATTACCCTACCCTACCCTACCCTACATACACTACACTACCCTACCCTGTACTTTCCTACCCTACCCTACCCTACACACACTACCCTACCCTATATACACTACACTACCCTACCCTACACTACACTACCCTACATACACTACACTACACTACCCTACATACACTACACTACCCTACCCTACACTACACTACCCTACCCTACACTACACTACCCAACCCAACCCTACCCTACATACACTACACTACCCTACATACACTACACTACACTACCCTAACCTACCCTACATACACTACACTACATTACCCTACCCTACACTACACTACCCTACCCTACATACACTACCCTACCCTTCATACACTACCCTACCCTTCATACACTACACTACGCTACCCTACATACACTACACTACCCTACACTACCCTACACTACCCTACCCTACCCTACACTACACAACCTTACCCTATACTACCCTACCCTACATACACTACACTACCCTACACTACTCTACATACACTACACTACCCTACACTACACTACCCTACCCTACACTACCCTACCCTACCCTACACACACTACCCTATCGTACATACACTACACTACCCTACCCTACACTACCCTACCCTACACTACCCTACCCTACACTACCCTACCCTACACTACACTACCCTACCCTACACTACCCTACTTACATACACTACACTACCCTACTTACATACACTACACTACCCTACCCTATACTTTCCTACCCTACCTTACACTACCCTACCCTACACACACTACCCTACCCTACCCAACACTACCCTACCCTACATACACTACACTACCCTACCTTACACTACACTACACTACCCTACCCTACCCTACCCTACACTACACTACCCTACCCTACATACACTACACTACACTACACTACCTTACCCTACACTACACTACCCAACCATACCCTACCCTACACTACCTTACCCTACATACACTACACTACACTACCCAACCTTACCCTACCCTACACTACCCTACATACACTACACTACACTACCCTACCCTACACACACTTCACTACCCTACACACACTACACTACCCTACCCTACACTACACTACCCTACCCAACCCTACACTACCCTACATACACTACACTACCCTACCCTAGACTACACTACCCTACCCTACACTACCCTACATACACTACACTACCCTACCCTACATACACTACACTACCCTACCCTACATACACTACACTACCCTACCCTACACTACCCTACCCTATACTTTCCTACTCTACACTACCCTACCCTATACTACCCTACCCTATACTACCCTACCCTATACTACCCTACCCTACCCTATACTTTCCTACCCTACCCTACCCTACACACACTACCCTACCCTACATACACTACACTACCCTACCCTACCCTATACTTTCCTACCCTACCCTACATACACTACAATACACTACCCTACCCTACACTAGCCTACCCTATACTTTCCTACCCTACCCTACATACACTACACTACCCTACACTACCCTAACCTACCCTACATACACTACACTACACTACCCTACCCTACACTACACTACCCTACCCTACATACACTACCCTACCCTACATACACTACCCTACACTACACTACGCTACCCTACATACACTACACTACCCTACCCTACCCTACACTACACAACCCTACCCTATACTACCCTTCCCTACATACACTACACTACCCTACACTACTCTACATACACTACACTACCCTACACTACACTACCCTACCTTACCCTATATTTTCCTACCCTACCCTATACTACACTACCCTACCCTACACTACCCTACCCTACCCTACACACACTACCCTATCCTTTCATACACTACACTACCCTACCCTACACTACACTACCCTACCCTACACTACCCTACTTACATACACTACACTACCCTACCCTATACTTTCCTACCCTATCTTACACTACCCTACCCTACACACACTACCCTACCCTACCCAACACTACCCTACCCTACATACACTACACTACCCTACCTTACACTACACTACACTACCATACCCTACCCTACACTACACCACCCTACCCTACACTACCCTACCCTACATACACTACACTACCCAACCCTACCCTACCCTACACTACCTTACCCTACATACACTACACTACACTACACTACCCAACCTTACCCTACCCTACACTACGTTTAAACCTTCTCTGGACTTCCACAAATAATTCATTACCAAAATTAGCCAAATCGGTCCAGCCGTTCTCGAGTTTTAGTGAGACTAACGAACAGCAATTGATTTTTATATATATTGAAAATATGTATTTGCAAATTACACTCTTTCTGATGGTCATAAAAATCAAGAAAGAATCAAGAAATAAACAATAATTAGTTAATAATGTCAAAATTTAATCCTCGATATAAACCAGATTGTCATTAGAACATGAAAACAATATGACATGAAAAGTTATACATAAAAAAATGTGTAAGAGCTATAGCTGGCAAGTCATCACGAGACTCCTGCAAGCCACTATTTAAGGAGCTTGGTCTATTGCCACTACCCGCGCTATATATATTTGAGCTCTGTCTGTTTGTAAAGCAACATCTGCAATTATTTAAAAAAGCCAGTGACAAAACCACAAGAACCCTTAGAGATCCATACAGGCTAGTTTTTAACGAAATCCCATTGACTGAAATGTATAGCCGAAATTGTGTGTGTATGAGCGTTAGAATATATAATAACCTACCAATTGAACTACGAAAGCTTGAATCGAAAACCTTTAAGACAAAATTGTTGAAATGGCTTATTGACAAAAATGATTATAGCGTTAATGAATACTTCTGTGACAAAAATAAACTTATTGACATTTGAATTTTTAAAGTTTACGTGACAAAATAATTATAATCTATGTTAAACATTTGCATGCCTTGCACAGGCGAAACATGATTGCACTAAAAATTATATTAAACATCCTACTACCATGTTTGATGCAAATAAATTATCATTTCATTTCAAAAATGATTGAATGTCATTAATGCCTTTAACAAGAGTAGGCCAGTTCACACGGACAGCACCCGGTCACGAGTATAACACAAGAGTCAGCCATCAGCAAATTATATTTAATTTTATCAGCTGCAATACTTACATATGATAACGATGTGGCAGTGGTGACAGAGCTTAAGTCTCTTGGTATGTCCAAGGGAATGGAGATTTCAAGACTTTTCCTGTAATATATAATTAATCATATCAATAATAACAACACAAAATATCTTGCAATGATCGTCCGCCCATCAAAAGATACCCAAAAAAACATTATGAAAACCTGATCCTTAAAAACTTTAACTACTTTTCTTACAACTCCTATAGTAATTAAGTAATTTCATAAATATATCACCTCCACGGGTAATGGCCTGTCCACTCATTTCACACCAAGAGATCGCAGGTTTGATTTCCAGCATCTCTGATTCTTCGAAGCCTGCCTAGTTAGATGCTATTATCATATGTTCCCCATTGCGTTGGGGAATCCTGGTAAGCCCACTTCTATCTTGGGCGTCATCATCATTTACCATCAAGTGAGATGATGGCAGTTTTACCAATTGTAGATAAAAAATGACATATGCTTTATTCCAAATTTAGGATCCATTATATTTCTCTGAAAACTAAAGATTAAAAACTTGTCATAGAAAAATATACTCACAAAGTCAGGAGATTGTGATTGCCCATCATGCCAGGCAACTCTAGTGCTACATCGAAATCTTTTTGGTTACTGTGACATGTGAGTCCACTTGAGAGGGCAGCCCTCCTGAGTGCAGTCCAAGCAAAAGGCGTCTTACAAAACTCAGAATTTCTTTGATCTGAGCTTACAAAAGGTATTTGGATAAACTTCTTGGATAATGTTCTTCTTTCTATCATCAATGAGCTTACAAAAGGTATTTGGATAAACTTCTTGGATAACGTTTTTCATTCTATCATTATATCAGCCGAAAGAGGTCACTGCAGGACAATGCCCTTCGCCAAGGATTTCCACAACGACCAGTTCTACGCTGCCCGCATCCAGCGGCTTTCCGGGACCTACACCAGGTCGTCGTCTGTCCTTCTTTATAAACAGCAAAAGCAAACAATTTTATCAATATCCAGAGCTCGAACGAAGATTTATATTTATTTTGTTCAAAAGAACAAGCTGTCAAGTCGAGTTAATCATGTTTTTTTTTATTCATTCTGCGTTTAGTAGTACTACTAAACAAGGAAAACGCTATTCCAATTATATATTTTCATCTCTTTTTAGCTAATCATTCCTTACTGGTATTGTATGTCAAAACTAAACTCATAGACAATCTTCGCTTTTTTAAAAATAAAACCTCATTTCCAGCTGTTTCCGGCTTGCACAAAGAGTAAGTTTTGAAAGGTGTTGCTACAAATAGTAGTGATCTGTGGAAAGAGGTAGCTTATGTTTAGTTGCAGTAATGTTAGTAAAGTTTTAGTTTACGTATTGCAAGAAAAATAGTAGGGTACCGTTTGCACGATACGTTGAACGATTGTGAAACTTAAACTACGCGACAACCAAACCGTTTTGGTAATTAGTAGCATTTGCCCCATGGTTGCTAACGGAAAATATAGGTAACCTAGTAACAGATATTGGAAATATTAATTATTCGCAAGGAGAAGAGTTATACTGTCTAGAGTTAATATAAAACCACTAACTCTGCTAACAAAACCATTCTGTGATAATATAATGCTTGTTAAAAATAACCGACACTTCGGATTGCGAACGGGGCAATAGCATTGAAACATCTTTCGAGGTGGTAGGAAACCATGAATTTCGGGCGCCTTCAGGGGGTCAGCTCATTCATCATGTAATTTAAATTTTAAAATTTATAATAAGATTCCAATAGTTATGCATAACCTTAGCGGTTATGACTCACGCTTCATCATAAAATCTTTAAAAAATATGATAATGTAAATCATCATCATCATATCAGCCACAAATCGTCCACTGCTGGACAAAGGCCTCCCCCAAGGATTTCCACGACGACCGGTCCTGCGCTGCCCGCATCCATCGGCTTCCCGCGACCTTCACCAGGTCATCGGTCCACCGCGTGGGAGGCCTGCCTACGCTACGTTTTCCGGTGCGCGGTCGCCACTCGAGAACTTTACTGCCCCATCGGCCATCTGTTCTACGAGCTATGTGCCCTGCCCACTGCCACTTCAGTTTAGCGATTCTGTGAGCTATGTCGGTTACTTTAGTTCTCCTGCGGATCTCCTCGTTTCTGATTCGATCACGCAGAGAAACTCCGAGCATAGCACGCTCCATTGCCCTTTGGGTGACCTTGAGCCTTCTTATGAGGCCCATAGTAAGCGACCATGTCTCAGTTCCGTAAGTCATCACTGGCAACACACACTGGTCAAAGACCTTAGTCTTGAGACACTGCGGTATTTGGGACGTGAAGATATTGCGAAGCTTCCCGAACGCTGCCCAGCCGAGTTGGATTCGTCGATTGATCTCTTTCTTGAAGTTGGACCTACCTAACTGGACTGTTTGTCCCAGGTATACATATTCGTCAACAACTTCCAGTGTAGAGTCTCCAACCTTTAGAGGAGTGGGTGCGACACGGACATTTAACATTATTTTCGTCTTGTCCATGTTCATTTTAAGACCCACTTGTTGAGAGACCTTACTGAGGCCATCGAGCATTGTGCTTAGGTCTTCCATAGTCTCAGCCATGACCACGATATCATCAGCGAATCGGAGGTGGGATATGTACTCGCCGTTGATATTGATGCCGAGTCCACCCCAGTCCAGAAGCTTAAAAACATCTTCCAGGGCGGCGGTGAACAGTTTCGGAGATATAACGTCTCCCTGTCTCACCCCTCGCTGCAACTGGATAGGTTTCGAGTTCTGGTCTTGGAGGCGAACCGACATGGTGGCGTTTTCATACAGACACTTCAACACCTCGATGTATCGATGGTCAATTTGGCACCGCTGGAGAGACTGTAGCACAGCCCAGGTTTCGACTGAATCAAAGGCCTTCTCATAGTCCACAAACGCCAAGCATAGTGGCTGATTGTACTCTTCGGTCTTCTGTATAATCTGCCGCAGCGTATGTATGTGGTCTATGGTACTAAAGCCTTTTCGGAAACCGGCTTGTTCGGGAGGCTGGAAGTCGTCAAACCTGCGTGCGAGACGATTCGTAATGACTCTCGAAAACAGCTTGTAGACATGGCTCAGAAGTGAGATGGGTCTGTAGTTCTTCAGCAGGGTGTTGTCGCCCTTTTTGAAGAAAAGCACGACCACACTTCTGTGCCATGCCTTAGGCGTTTGTCCCTCGAGTATAACGGAATTAAATAACTTCTGAAGAGCTTTTAGTACCGGTGATCCACCTGCTTTCAGAAGTTCAGCCGTAATTCCATCATCACCCGGTGCCTTGTTGTTCTTGAGCTGTTTGAGAGCCATTCTAATCTCGTACAGGCTGACGTCCGGGATATCTTCGGTATAGTGTCGGGTTAGTCTGGCTCTTGGGTCTTCAGCCAGATCACTGACAGGCAAACGTGTGGTCGTGTACAATTGTCCATAGAACTTCTCAACTTCTTCCAGCAACTCAGTCTTAGACGATATGGTTCTGCCGTCCTCAGTCTTCAGCTTGGTCAGTTGGCTTTGTCCAACAGACAGATCTCTCGCGAACACTTTTGAGCCTTTATTGTGCTCAATCGCCTCTTTAATACAATTTGTATTATATTGGCGTAAATCGCGAGTTAGGGACTTAGAGATCTGCCTGTTTAGTTGCCGATACTGAGTAGCGTCTTCAGAGGACTGCAAAACCAGTCTGCGTCTTTGTTCCATGAGGTTGCTGGTGAAGTCGGAGATTTTTTTGGTTCTGTTTGAACGGCGAGTTTTAAAAAACTTAGACCCGACCGTTTGAACAATTTCCACGAACCTGTCATTATAATCGTCCACATTCTCGCAGTCTTCTAGGCATTCGAAACGATTGTGCAGCTCGAGCTGAAAGCTCTCGGGGTTTTGGAGCTGGATGGGCGCTGGTCGGAGCGTAGACTTCATCAGTCGACATCTTTCTAGCTTGGTCTTTAGATTCAATGTGCCTCTGACCATCCGGTGATCACTTCCTGTTTTGACTGAATTGATCACGGAGACATCATTGAATATTTGCCTCCTTGTCGACAAGATGAAGTCTATCTCGTTTTTTGTTACGCCATTGGGATGCAACCATGTCCACTTCCGCTGTTTTGACTTTTTAAAGAAGGAGTTCATCATAAAGAGGCTCTCCTTCTCCATAAAGTCGGCCAGCATCTGGCCACGTGCATTTCTTACTCCATATCCAAATTGCCCCACTCTCAGCTCACCATCGCTTCGTTTGCCCAGTTTCGCGTTAAAGTCCCCCATAACAACGGTATAATGGGTCCTGGTGCTATGTAAGGCTGTAGAGATGTCCTCATACATAGTCTCTACATCGTCGTCGGAGTGTTCCATTGTCGGCGCGTATACCTGTATGACCTTCATCGAATACCGTTTGGTGATTCTGAGTATAAGGTATGCTACCCTTGTCGAAACGCTCACGATTTGGACCACATTGTTAATGAGGGACTTGTGGACGAGAAACCCGACACCACCCTGGGACTGTTGGTCGCCCTCCCGGAAATAGAGCAGGTTTCCGGATTTAAGGATCATGGTGTCCTCTCCCT
The DNA here is from genome assembly GCA_947284805.1 of Coleophora flavipennella. Classification (NCBI taxonomy): domain Eukaryota; kingdom Metazoa; phylum Arthropoda; class Insecta; order Lepidoptera; family Coleophoridae; genus Coleophora; species Coleophora flavipennella. The sequence continues at coordinate 6,922,197 of OX369309.1, read as the reverse complement.
CTCTTCGGACTTCACATAAACCTACGATATCCCACCGTAACCTGCTCAATACTTCTTCGAGTTCTGCAAGTTTCTCGTCAGTCCGCAGTGTGCGCGTGTTGTAGGTTGCCAGGGCCAAAGGTCGTTGGGTTTGGTAGCCTGGCATCTGCCGGGGATTCTTCGCACCCCCTACCCCGCCGTTACCATGACTGCTACCGGAGCCAGGAATAGCGGAGCTGCCGGGGACTAGGGGCCGTTTTCTAGGTGTGAGATTCATTGGGGGGTTTTGCCGTAATCGCCACGCTTGGCAGGCGGGTTGGCGATCGCAGTTTGATTCCAGGTGTGTTGCAATGCACGGAAAGACGCTGCTGCCCATCCTCCGGTTTTAAGTGCCTTAGTCGCCTCTTACGACACCCATTGGAAGAGATGGGATGGTCCTATTCTTAGCCGGGAACCATACGGACGGATAATGTAAATATCATACCTAAAAATAAGGAGAATTTTATATCTTTTACCATAAAAAGTAATAGTTTAGGTGTAGATTTAAGGTTTATCGATTCTTTGCGGTTCATGCATGCTAGCATCATACCGCGTGAGGGGAGGAAAATATATTAAAATTTAAAAATCACCCCCACCAAATGAGGCCCGTAGTGGTCTACGTGGACTTTGAAGCCCTGCTCAAACCGGTGGTTTCATGTGCTCCAAGCGATGAGTCATCTTATACGACGGATCATCATGAGCATGTACCATATAGTTTTGGCTACTTCATCAAGTGTGAGTATGATGATTCATCAAGTAAATATGTATCATACAGGGGTGTAGAGTGTGCTAAAGAATTTCTACGCTCATTAGAAGAGGAGTTGACGCCTTTCACCACCGCTATGAGAAGGGTGATTCCAATGAACCCTCTCCAACCCCTTAAGATGTTATTACACTGCTCTACCACCGGAGCTGGAAAAAAAAAACAAGTTAATTTTTAGTATGAAACTACTAAGATACTAATAGCTATGACCTCAAGTTATTAAGCACTAGCTGTTCCCCGCGGCTTCACCACGTTTCTATGACTTTTTGAGGGTGCGCAGTGCGCTATGAGATATTTGATGTGAGGTCTGTTGTTATTAGGTACCAACCTGTTGACATATGAGATATGAGGTCAGAGCTGTTCCTAAATTATTAGCTATAAGACCTCATAATCTACAGACCTGATCTAATCTCATCAATCATCAGATCTTATAACATCTAATCAGTCATAGGATCTGTGGTACTAGATGCTAATATGCCACCATCGAGTAGGTATATCAGTTCTAACTATCTATCAATCAATAGGTATCTCTCTCTCTCACCTAGCGAACATCTTCTCTTCTTGTTCTCTAAGCACCTTTTGAATATTTTTTAGTATGAAACTACTAATATACTAATAGCTATGACCTCAAGTTATTAAGCACTAGCTGTTCCCCGCGGCTTCACCACGTTTCTATGACTTTTTGAGGGTGCGCAGTGCGCTATGAGATATTTGATGTGAGGTCTGTTGTTATTAGGTACCAACCTGTTGACATATGAGATATGAGGTCGGAGCTATTCCTAAATTATTAGCTATAAGACCTCATAATCTACAGACCTGAGCTATTCCTAAATTATTAGCTATAAGACCTCATAATCTACAGACCTGATCTAATCTCATCAGCTATCAGATCTTATAACATCTAATCAGTCATAGGATCTGTGGTACTAGATGCTAATATGTTACCATCGAGTAGGTATATCAGTTCTATCTATCTATCAATCAATAGGTATCTCTCTCACCTAGCGAACACCTTCTCTTCTTGTTCTCTAAGCACCTTTTGAATATCGATAAATTTAAGGTTTCTGCTCGTCACCTGAAAAGGGATAATAAAAATAATTTAAAAAAACATTCATTCATCCTATGTGGAACCCTAAAAATTCTTAAACTGTTAAGTTGAAATTTTGTTAAAACTAATCAAGTATGAGTTGAACTTATATTAGACGAGGGTTCTGTATACTTATAATAAGTTTAAATAGGATGGGCGCTTATGAAGCTCTAAAATAATCAAACACTCATTATTAGCATTGAAGAATGTTTGAGATTGATGAGAAACTTAATTTTCAATGATATATTACTAAATAATAAAAGTAATCGACCAATGGGGAACCCTAAAAATTTAATAAAGTTGAAATATACCCAACCTTTCTACTAAAAGTAATTAAGCATGAGTTTAACCCTAAAAATTCTAAAACTCTTTTAACCGAAATAAAAAACGTAGCTATGATGAAAACTAAAGTGTGAGGTGAACTTATATTAGGAGAGGGTTCTGTAGTTTTAATTAACCCTCTAATATCATCAGAGATAAATTAGTACTTTACTAGAAGTATATTCATAAAACAGTTAAATGTAAGTAAGTCTTACATGTAGGGTTCTCTATATATGATATATTAGTAAAAAGTAATCCTTTGATATGGAACCCTAAAATTTTTAAAAAAACTCCTTTCTAAATTGAAATACATAATATCATATTCAGTTAAACTATAAAAGAGAGATGAAAAAAACCAGTGTGAGTCGAACTTATATTAGACGAGGGTTCTGTATAGAATAAATTTAAATGGAAAAGTTGTGGAACCTTAAAATCAAAACACTTGCATTAGAAAATGCGCTGAAGCTATAGGGGTATATAAATCAGTTAAGCTCTATACATACATAGAGATCACTGCAGGGGATGTGATTGAATGAAAAAATAATTAAAGTAAATACTCACCCTCATCTTCCCAGTTATTTTATAATCTCGTATTTTTGCACTTGACCCATCTGCTGACTAGGTGACACTTCGCGTAACCGCGGTTACCGCTATTTTTACCTCGGCGTTGAGACGTATACCTGAGATCGAATTAAAATAAAACATTAATGGAGTATGTTAACAACACCATTTTGTATCATACTGTGATATGAGTTTTAGTAATACGACTAAAACACTCTATATCGAATCGAATGGACTAGCTTCGGATACAAAGTTGGATTCAGGATGAAACAGCTTGATGAGTTTAAAAATGCGATCTCATTAGCCTTATTTTAGAGATTCTCATAAAGATATCATAATTAAGAATATTTTTTACTCTATAGTATACCGTAGTGATATAGGTCTATTTCCACACCTACAGGGTGGTAAAAGCTTTTCAACTTATCTGAGAAAAGTATGTTGATATTGGTACCTATATCACTACGGTATATTATTATAGAGTAAAAAATATTTCTAATCATGATGTCTAGATGAGAATCTCCAAAATAAGATTAATAAGATCATATTTAAATACTCACCCAGTAGTTACACCCTGTATCCAACTTCATATCTAAAGCTAGTCTACTCGACACGATATAGAGTGTTTAGTTCGTATTACTAACAACTTATATCACCGTATGATACAAAATAGTGTTGTTAATATAATATATAGTCCACTATAAAAACTTTTTAATTTTAACTTAATCTCACCCGTAATGCACCAACTGCTGTGATGAACTGTATGATGATAATGATGGGTGGAGCGCAGCGTAGTGTACGAAAGAAGATTCACAATCACTGCGTACTGTGACAGTATGTGTAGGCGGGCTGTGATAGCATCCTCACACTGTGCTGGTTGATAACATTGTTTTTTGTATGTTTCAACCACACAATTTCACCTACACCCAATAAAAAATTTACTTTAGTCGGTTTTAAAGGTATCAACCACATAGCATAACATACCTATTCACACTCTGTTATCACTCAGCTGTGTGAGTGATAGATATGGTTTTGTGCGAACGAGGGGTAGTGGGTTCGACTCTCGTGCAAGTTAAATAACAAAAATAGGTGAGGTAGTGGTAAGGCGTCCAGTTCAGTATAATATTATGATCTTCACCATATATACACGGTTATAAAAACAAAAACAAAAAAATTAAAAAAATTATAAAAACCTCTAGGTAATCACTGATTGTGAAATAGTATATTTTTGTCTAGATTTTTTTTGTTTAATACCTATTTTTTATAAGTTGTTGAAATAAAACGTAGGCACTTATTATATGAATATAAAATGGTTTTTATTTTTAAAACTTAAATATTTATAATTCACTATACAATATCAGTTAAATATTCACTTATACAAACTACATACCTACCTAGGTAAGTATACCACTTCAAACATAAAATGGATATAATTTTAAAAACAAAAATAGTTATAATTCACTTATATATATATATATATAGGGTATATAGCAACTATACATAGGTACCGCTTCAGAATATTATTATTATTGATACTTATACAATATTTGTTTTTTAAACTTGAATTTATAATTCACTTAAGTATACAAACTATATACCGCTTCAGAATATAATATAGATATTATGGGGGAAGAAAAACCCCATGATTAATAAGAGTGCAATCATATGAGCTTTTTAAGCGCACACCAGTCGAAGGATGTCCACTGCTATACATAAACCTCCCTCAAGGATTCAGTTCTATGCTAGGGTGGTCTTCCTACGTTTTTCAGTGTGCGGTCACCACTCTAGAACTTTACTACCCCAACGACCATCTATACAGGAGGTGATTTATAGTACTATAATGAAATCACTTAGAGCATAAAACATCACATTCAATAATTTGTTTACAACACATTCATTAAATTCATCGGTATATGCAAAAGATTCAGAGTCTACGTCTTGAAGTAGTGTGTACCACTCGGAGAATGATAAGTTCGCGTCACCGACCCGCTCTTCAATGTCACTTGCTATATCATCCCACATCTTGGAGAGAGCGTAGTATAGACCATCTTCCGTATCTAAATATATATTTCTTAGTGTAGCACCCACTTTATAGTTCAGTGTGTGAAGGGGGATCGGAATCGTCCAATACTTCAGGAAAAGATTACGACTGAAACCTTGCAACCATTGATTCTTACATATGTTGAAATAACGTGAAATGAGTGAGTCATCATCATCCTCCACTATAAATTGTTCATCTGTTGTAAGAGCAGCAGCTGTGTTATCCAACTCCATAGATTGCTCATCATTTGTTTGTGATTGTTCTCCTGTAACAATAAAAACAATTTAGAAAAGAAAAAAAAAACATCCTATAGTCGCTATTTATATGAAAATAAACTAAAATGTACCTGATTTTTCCATTATTATAAAAATATACCTAGGTATTATATTAACAGCTCAGCAACATACAGTTTAACTTATCTGTAAATAAAAAATAAAAAAAATAATAACATACCTATATATAGTTTTCACAGCTGTTTCTCTCCTTAAATTCAATAACAAATGTTTTTCCGTTTGCGTGTCGTCTTATAATACACACGCCAGATTTTAGAAACTCCAATACTGTCTCATCACTATTATTGAATCTTGAGGGTAATGTGAGGTATCCGGTTTTGAGTTCAACCATAATTTGCATTTTGCTAGCATCAAATTTTGATGGGTTGACGGTGGCATTTTTTATTAGATATGGTTTATTTTCAATTAAATCCCCCATTTTTAACCATATTTTTGACCCAGTCTCATTTAATTTTTCCATTAAATTACTCATTTTACTAACTTTTCACACGCACACTGCACACGTTGGTTGAAGAAGAAAAAACAATAGCTTATAGTGGTTTAGCTCATGAAATCAATTACTTTTATACCCCACCACCACTAGGTACCTGGTGCATATGTGTGTGTGTGTGTGTGTGTGTGTGTAACCTTGATTCCTACTCACCACATCCGACTTCCTCTCCACGGTTTAGGTAGTGCTCCAATGCAAAATTCTCTATCGTTTTCACCTTTATCTATTTTAATTATCTCATTTTGCGCCCACATGCTTGCCTGATATAATACATTACGGTACTCTTCGCATTCATAAGATAGAGGATCCAACCAAGTAGGAAGTGTAGTACTGGTAGTACTCGTTGTTGTTGACATCGTTGTCGGGGTGGGTGTAGTGTTGGTGGTGGTGGTGGTACTTCCAGATGTGATACTGCTTGTATCAGGTGGTATTTCAGTGGGGGTAGTATCTTTTTCTTTTTTCTTATTTACTCTTACTGTTATCTCCATACCATCATCATCTTTAATCACTTGATAAAACTGTTTAGAGTTGGTTGTTTGAGAAACATTAAGCTCACGACGTTGTCTACCCCTCCTTCTTCTAGGTGGTGATTCACCATAAGATCTTGATACCTCCAGTTTTAATACCACCATGCTGTTTACCATACAAATTGGGAAATTAAACAGCTGATTCTGGTGTAGCTCAATGATTCTTTTGGGCACTGTTTCCCCTCTCTCCCCCATATATAATTTCACACTCCATACTGCTGGTAAAGTATTATGTTTTGTGTTTTCATTTACGTGAACACTTGTTATATACCACAAAGAAGATGTACACAAACTAAAGAAAACGTCATCTCTCAAAGGTGGAATAGTTATAGACTGTTTGAAACCACTTTCATTAATTAGATTCAAATGAATCATAAACGGTACAATGTTGGATAAATACATTGTTTATATAAAATAAGTAACTAGTGCGCCTGCTGCACTCTATGATTGCTCCCTTATTAATGATTTATTATTAATCTCTATGCACTATTGTGCGTGTGTGTATAGGCATGAGGAAACTAGGTCTAGAGATCCTTGACACAAATGATTACTTGTCTATTTAGAACAGAGCATCCGCTAGGCAAATAAACTACTGAGAGTATAAAATTATAGGTATTTCACAATGTAAAATATGAGTCGTCTTATCAGCATGTGATTTTTAGTTCCTACAGATGAAAATGATTTTTTATTCGCGTGCGAAACCCTAAAAAATGCTATTAAAAGATATTATGATGACAAAGTTAGGTGGTATGTTTTTTGCGGATGAAATAGAAATTCCTCCTATACATTTAGTATGAGAACACCCACGCTTTCAACCGCAAAACTGTTTGGTGAGCTGCGGCATGTATCTGTCTATCTGTCTCGCGTAGGTATTATATATTATGTATAACATAATGAGAGAAAAAATCTGTTCGGTGGGCTGCGGCATGTGTTCGTCTGTCCGTCTGTCTGTCTCACGCGTAGGTAGTAGTTATCCCTTGAATAGATCGGCTATATTTAACATGATAACAAATTCATTCCGGCTCGTACGCCGTGCCGGTGCCGAGGTTGCACTATATGAATAGCGGAGTCGATTCCCTAACAAAGTCAACAGATTTTTCTAGTAGTACCTACCATGTTTTTGTTCGCACCATTCAGCGCCCCGCCCCGACCTCACCCCCCGCCAGCGCCGTCGGCCACCTACCATCCAGCCTCGGGCCGGCACAGTGGTTAGGTGCATTGCATGTAGCTGGTGTAGGTGGGGTTCGATTCTCACTCTAACATATAGGATATCTCGCTACATCTGTACTTGTCTAACATCACATAATATTACCTCCTTATAACTTGCGAAGCCTTGAAGCACCATTCCCCACCCCACCCCTCAGAGCCTTTACCCACCCCTCAGAGCCTCTCACCCTGCTGGCTATACATACCTACCCCTAAAACCCACCCCAACACTCTACCGATCATCCCCTAGAACCTCCACACCCCTCTAGAACCTTACATCTGCAGATAGTACCATGATTGTCCGCATCATTCAGTGCCCTAGGGCACCCGCTGTGAGCCGCAGCACAATATGTCTGTCTTCTCTCATAGGTATAGCTGTTATCTCCTGAATAGAATATCAGATTCACATGCGAAACCCTAAAAATGCTATTAAACATTACACTAGCCATAACCGTTGGTGGTGGTGGTAGGTACATACAGTGAGTTCGATTCTCACACATAATATTTCACAACACTTTATAGCTGATAGTCTTAACCACAGCTTCCGTTTGGGTGGAATATTCTAGAAGGAATTGTATGACTCACATCATGTGTAGTGTAGGTAATATCATTATTTTAACATAACATGATAACAAATTCATTCTGACTCCCATACCGATGCCAAGGTTAGATGACATGTTATCAGCTAACCACATCCGTCTGCGAGCGGTATGCGCTGATAAGACTCGGGAAGGCCGTTGCTCATGGCACAGTGGTTAGGCACATTGCATGTGAGTCTGGGTTCGATTCTCACACCATCACTCTGTCTCGCTCTAACACATAGGATATCTCACTGCATCCGTACTTGTCTAACGTTAACCTTACGAAGCCTTGATCAAGCATCATTCGCCACCCCTCAGAGCCTTTACCCACCCCTCAGAGCCTCTCACCCTGCTGGCTAAACATACCCCCTAAAACCCACCCCCTCACTCCACCAATCATCCCCTAGAACCTCCACACATACCCCTAAAACCCACCACCCTCTAAAACCTAGCACTCCACCAATCATCCCCTAGAACCTCCACACATACCCCTAAAACCCACCCCCTCACTCCACCGATCATCCCCTAGAACCTCCACACCCTCAACTCCCCACCCCCTCTAGAACCTAGCACTCCACCAATCATCCCCTAGAACCTCCACACCCTCAACTCCCCACCCCTCTAGAACCTTACACCTAGCACCTCACAGGATGTATGCACCATCCCCTAGAACCTCCACACCCTCAACTCTCCACCCCTCTAGAACCTTACCCACCCCCTCTAGAACCTAGCACTCCACCAATCATCCCCTAGAACCTCCACACCCTCAACTCCACACGCCTCTAGAACCTTACACCTAGCACCTCACAGGATGTATGCACCATCCCCTAGGGCCTTCCACCTCCGCCGGATGTTAAATCACACCCTCAACTCATAACATCTATCTTCACACCACACACCACCAACAATGGCGCTCCGGCGTCGCACCAGCGGCTGTTGAACACACCTATCACACCTGTCTTCACACCACACACCACCAACAATTCCACTCCGGCGTCGCACCAGCGGCTGTTGAACACACCTATCACACCTGTCTTCACACCACACCACCAACAATGGCGCTCCGGCGTCGCACCAGCGGCTCTCGACATCATTCAGGTTAAGCGATCACCAACACGGTCACGCCAGAGACCCCTTTTACAAAATGCGGAGCCCACCAGCATAACCTGACCGCGCGCGCACACCAAACCTTTACCACACAGAGCTCTACTTATAGCGGTTTCCGGTGTCCCAGAACCCGCAATAATACACTACTGATGTTTGGGTCGCCTCTCGCTTCTGTTTTTTCGTGGTGAACTGAGACGTACTGGGTTTGATCACCGACTCCACCTTCGGTACTTGCTCTGAAATAGATGCGAACAAAGCTGTAAGTAGAATGAAATTTGCGAGCAATAACGTGAAGTATTAACATATATTAGATTTAATCATAAAACATGCAAATAAAAGATACCCATAGAGTGCGATGTTTGGGTCGCCTCTCGCTTCTGTTTTTTCGTGGTGAACTGAGACGTACTGGGTTTGATCACCGACTCCACCTTCGGTACTTGATCTGAAATAGATGCGAACAAAGCTGTAAGTAGAATGAAATTTGCGAGCAATAACGTGAAGTATTAACATATATTAGATTTAATCATAAAACATGCAAATAAAAGATACCTATAGAGTGCGATGTTTGGGTCGCCTCTCGCTTCTGTTTTTTCGTGGTGAACTGAGACGTACTGGGTTTGATCACCGACTCCACCTTCGGTACTTGCTCTGAAATAGATGCGAACAAAGCTGTAAGTAGAATGAAATTTGCGAGCAATAACGTGAAGTATTAACATATATTAGATTTAATCATAAAACATGCAAATAAAAGATACCTATAGAGTGCGATGTTTGGGTCGCCTCTCGCTTCTGTTTTTTCGTGGTGAACTGAGACGTACTGGGTTTGATCACCGACTCCACCTTCGGTACTTGCTCTGAAATAGATGCGAACAAAGCTGTAAGTAGAATGAAATTTGCGAGCAATAACGTGAAGTATTAACATATATTAGATTTAATCATAAAACATGCAAATAAAAGATACCTATAGAGTGCGATGTTTGGGTCGCCTCTCGCTTCTGTTTTTTCGTGGTGAACTGAGACGTACTGGGTTTGATCACCGACTCCACCTTCGGTACTTGCTCTGAAATAGATGCGAACAAAGCTGTAAGTAGAATGAAATTTGCGAGCAATAACGTGAAGTATTAACATATATTAGATTTAATCATAAAACATGCAAATAAAAGATACCTATAGAGTGCGATGTTTGGGTCGCCTCTCGCTTCTGTTTTTTCGTGGTGAACTGAGACGTACTGGGTTTGATCACCGACTCCACCTTCGGTTCTTGCTCTGAAATAGGCATTTTATTTATTTAATTATTCAGTCACAATGTAAGTTTACAGTTAAAACCAAAGCACTTACACATTAAATTAAGTTATTGATAATAAATAATAAGATGTCAAGTTTAAAATAGAAAACCACAAATAATAGACAACAAAAAAATATTACACATAATCATTTAAGAATAACGTAGCTGCATTAAATAAGTGAGCCCATGGATCTGCGAACATGTCAATATCCTCGCGCCGAGTGAGCATCTTTTGGAGAAGCGAAAAAGCTCTAACAGTAGGGGCGTGTCGGGCATATTGCGTACGCGCAGGCAGCCGTTGTAGCAGGGGTGGTCTGCGGCGTGGCGTCACCAAGCCCGCCGACGTGCAGGGGATGCGTGTCGGCACTATCAACCCGACCCTCCCCAACACTGACTGACTATCCACCTTATTATGTATGATCGACAGGTAATGTACCAACAACAAAAGCCTGCGCCTTAAACCAAGTGTGTCCAAACCCAACATCCCGGAAACGAACAAGGACGGGTAGAGGTAAGGATTGTATCCGTAGGTTTTTTTATAGAGCCAACGAGCAAACTTTCTCTGTATTTTTTTAACCATAAGGGAATATTTAGCCTCATGAGGATCCCATACAGCAGCTCCGAACTCCAGCTTGCAGATTAGTGACAATAGCTGCATGACAAAAGCTGTAATTAGAATGAAATTTGCGCGCGATGACGTGTCGTATTATATTATTCATCATTACGGCTCATATACGTCCCCACCGAGGGGCTCGAGCCTACCCTGAATCAGGGCGATTAGGCCTTAGTCGACCACGCGGGCCCAGTGCGGGTTGGTCGACTTCACACACAACCTTCGAGTTTCTTCGCAGGCGTGTGCAGGTTTCCTCACGATGTTTTCCTTCACCGTTAAAGCAATCGGTAAGTATGTACGTAAGTTTTTGAAAAACTCATTGGTACATTGGCCGTCCAGATTTGAACCCGGTACCTCTGGTTAGATGGACCGAGCCATTACCGGTTGAGCCACTGACGCTTTTTTTATATTATTATATTATTATCATCATCATATCAGCCGAAAGACGTCCACTGCTGGACAAAGGCCTCCCCCAAGGATTTCCACGATGATGGGTACTGCGCTGCCCGCATCCAGCGGCTTCTCGAGACCTTCACCAGGTCATCGGTCTACCGTGTGAGAGGTCTCTCTTCGCCTACTACTAGGTCTTCCAGTGCATGGTCGCTACTTGAGAACTTTACTGCCTCAACGGCCATCTGTTCTACGAGATATTTGCCCTGCCCCCAGCCGCTTAAGTGTGACACACATTACATTTAATCTTAAAAAATGAACTAAATGATACCTATAGTTTGTGCTATTTGTGTCGCTTCTCGCTTCAGTGTTTTCTTGCGGGATAGAGACAAAGCAGGTTGGCTAATCGAATCTACCCTCGGTACTTGCTCTGAAATAGGCCAAACAAAGCCATAACTACAAATAATCTTGCATGTGAGGAACTATACAATTAATTTAATAATAAAACGTGTTAATAAAGGATACCTAGAGATTGTGCTGTTTTCGTCGCCTCTTGCCGCTGATTTTTCTTGCTGAATAGAGACAAAGCGGGCTGGCTCATCGACTCCACTTGCAATAACTGCTCTGAAATAGGCATAAGTAAACACTTTGTATCAATTTGGAAAGATCAAAACTAGCATTTCCTTTGTCATGGGAGCCAAAGACTGTTAAACTTATTGGTAACCTACTTGTGGACTACCTAAACTAAATCTTAACTGATTTTCCCACAAAAATATAATTTATATAGATGCACTGGGTAACTACATGTATATGTTGCAGCCATCTGGTTAAATCTACCATTTGATTGACAGGCTCGCTCGTTGATTGAATGTTGACATTCAATTGAATGACTAAAGGACAACTGGCTAAGTCGTTGAATGCAACGTTCATCATACGTCATTTAGCCAAGTCGTAACTACAAAAAACTGAATAAAACCGATGATTTCTTGTTCTGCGAAGCATTCTGCTACCTGGGGGGGGGGGGGGGGGGGGAGCCTCGCAAACTGACCGAACCTAATATCGCTCGCTTCGCTCGCTCATTTACAGTTCTTTACTCAGTAGATTTTTCTAAAATCCATATTAATAACTACACGCTACAAAACCCATACAACAAAAAGGGAGTTTAAATGAGCGAGTGAAGCGAGTGATATTAGGTTCGGTCAGGTTTGATTGATTATACAGTCAGAAGTAAAACATTAACTTGAAAAAAAAATTTCATCGAATCGTCTAGCAGTTTCCGGAAACCAATTAAGGCTTATACCGCCACCGCCAGACTCTCGCAAAGCGAGGCTCCCCTTCAAGGGTAGCAGAATGCTGCGCAGAAGAAGAAACGTTACACGCTACACACTACACTACACTGTTGTTCAATCAACGTTCTGGCTAGCTTACAATCAGCCAACTAGTTGAACGTTGAGTGACGCTTGTTCAATCAACGTTCGGCCTAGTCATTCAATTTAATGTCACCATTCAATCAACGGGCTAGCCTTTCAATCAAAAATTGCAGATTTAACCAGATGGCTGCAACATACACATTAAAATGTTAAGGAAAATAAAGCATGTATTTTTAAGTTTCTTGTTTTTATTTTCTACATAATTCAAATGCACAACTTATAATGGTTAATGTTTATTCTGGGTAGGCGATTCCTACCCTTCAAATTTTGAGCAAGCAGTAGGAAGTACTAACCCCTATGACACAAAGTCAATCAATATGTTTGTGAAGTGAAAACTTCTTTAGGCGCGTTGGGCATTTTTGAGATGGGAAAAAACTATTGAACTCGCGGCACCGTCACCGATACCGTCGCGGACACATTACCAGGAACACTCGCAGGGTCAATACTTATAAAACTGTCAAAAGTTTTGTTAAAGTTTTCATGTCTGTCGGCACTTTCCGGCACTCAAAAATAACCACTGTTATTTTTCTTTATATTGCTTCCTGAGGATTGTGACCCTGTACTTATTTTGATTCATTTGTTAGCCAAACAACAGATTTTTAAATAATTTTATATCGATAATCGGATTACGTATATCTGTGTTTGTAACTCATTACTTTTTTGAAAAACGAAACAGGAATCCATTATTAATCAAAAAACTTGTTTTCAAGGTAAAAAACGGAAATCAAGTATATTGGTATGAGTCATCCGATTATCGATATAAAATAATTTCAACATTGGTTCTTTGTTTAACAAATGAATCAAAGACTACGTTAGTATGGGATTTATAAACTCCAGCGGGCTCTTCATTTCATTTTATTTCTAGGTATTGTTTAGTTTATACAGGGCTATTTGTAATTGAAAATTAATTTTACAGTTGCTAATTCTACTCACGAAACTGAACAACTTTTGTTCGTCAATTTAAATAATTGACAGTTTAAAAACTAAAAATCACGATTTAAGTTTTATTGTGCAAATTTTCGATTTAATCCGACGTCTTGAGAACGTCACGTTCGAAGATTCCGTCACGACAAACAGCGTCCAAAAATGTCTACATATTCTTAAAAGTCAGTTAATCGGCTAGTCTATTTGTATGAAAAGCCTTGAGATATATTTCTACTTCAGCGTGGTTTGTGGAGACAATATAACTCCTTCACTTTTCTGTAGTTTTAGCCAAATTTGTAGAACAAGAGTTGTTCAATGTCGTGCGTAATAGCACCACGAAGCACGAACTCACAACTTGACTAGTAATACAAATTAAATTAATCCTGTAACTAGGTACCTTTATCATTAATTTCATTAACGATTACCGAAACGTGTTATGTGTGATGATTTGAATGTATCAAAGTTTGTTGATTGACGGTGAATTTATTATGTACTTGGGACGAAATCTAGTCAGCGTTTCTCAGAATTTATTCGGATCCAAAAGTAAGGACTTAACTAAACTCGACGAGATTTTCTGTGAGTGCGCATCAAAAGATTAGAAGAAAACAACTAGAAAATTCTTATAAAAAATTTAACCATGCGCACTGTTTATAATTGTACAGGGAGCGTTAAATGAAACACAGATGTTATCCGAAATGATTTATTATGGCTGAGTAATGGCATTTTCGTAAACAAGACATCACATCAGGTTCATAACATATATTCAGTGGATTTTGATATTCTAAAACATGTAGGCGCTAAAGAATGACCATTTATTGTGTTGGATGGCTATCGTTCTATGCTGAATCATAATGGTTGATAAATAGTGAATTTTATGGTATCTGAGAGCTTACAAATCTGTGACTAGCTCGCAAATTTTGTAGCTTTTTAGAGAATGAACGAAAATACACATCAAATGTCACAAATGAAGTCTATACACTCTATAAAAACTTAATGAAGATAATGTCTAATTACACATATAAAGTTTCAGAAACAAAGACATCCTTTTACAACTCGAGATAATAAATAATAACATAAAAACATTGGCAGTTTTCACTAGCAAACAAAGAAGAAACCTAAATTACTCTATAATTATATCTATGACCTATTTCTTCTTAAGTAAAACATTAATTACGAAACAGTAGCTCTATGCATATCTTTATACACGATCCTGAACTATATAAACTTATCTACGGTATTAATGTCGCATATTTTAAATTTGCATAACTTTTATGTATTTTTTTTTACATTTTCATTTCCTAAGACCCTTAAAATTAACCCTTACCTCTAAATTAGAAAGAAAAAGACTATTTTACTTATATTATTTGACCACGAGGTGGTGTCATGCAATTGCCAGATACTAATAGCAGTACCGTACTTCCGTCGGAATTTCCCTACTCTCAAAATAATACTTTGTCCTGTTAGATAACGACTGCAACATACGTATTATTAATAATGGAATTCCCGAACTAAAAATATGTAAACATAAAACTTTTTAGATAAGGTCAGTCGGGCCAATGGAGAAAGAAAAGATAAGCGAGAGAGAGGACCTACTTGGAATCTGAAGATTGTCTGAAAATTTCATCGAAATCGGTCCAGCCGTTTTGGAGTCTATAAGGAACATTTTTTAAAAAAAATTATGTAGCTATTATCGATCCGACTCTGCAATGATCTGAGAACAACCGGACTATACGCTGTTATCGCCGATTCCGGGTACATCAATGTACAAGAGCTCTTTTCTTGTCCTTGGAGTTGCTTTCTGGAACTTTGTGCCACCTGCTGTTTCAACTGCTGCTTCCCTGGATGAATTCAAGACGATGCTACAACCACTTACTTGCTATTGAGCAAGCTAAGTCGCGAGTGCATAGTTTCTGGTATGTGATGTGCTGGTAGGGCTGTCAAGTGTTATATGATACAATACTTTTTGTAAATCGTTTTGTTTCTGTTTTTTTAAATGCCATGAGTTTTATATTATTTTTGTCTTTATTTTAAAAAAAAAGGTTGAGCTAAAGCTTTTGTATTTTGTAATGATAAAGCCTACTCGAGGGTAAGCAGGCTAAAATCTTAAAATATTAAAAATTTTAAATACAGAACATAATTATAAAAAGCGTCTGATTATGGAATCTATGTAAATGGAGAGGCATCAAGATTTAATTAATAAAAGGAAAGATACAGAAACTGTCAACGACGGCCACGCTACCGAACCTGTGAAAGAAACTATTAAATAAATAAGTATGTTAAATTAAGTAATTATATTGTAGTAGGTACTTACCTTTTTGAAGCCTTAATCTTGGGTACTGAAAAATATGTAAAATTTATATTAAGAAACAATTAAAAACAGCGAGAGACCGCGAGGTGGCTACTTACCCTTTTACCCCGCGCCTCCGCGCATCCCCCTCTAGACACTGCGCCTGCATCGCGTCTATCAACCACCGACTGCCCAGTCGTGCAAAGGAACACCGAAGTAACTGGCCGCGCCGCGCAAGCTCTCGCTTTTGTTCCAAAGACACTTTCTTCTTTCTTTCGCCTCCTCTACCAGCACCTTCCTGCATCTGCTACAAATTGGTCCTACGAGCCGGATCAGGAACTGGGAGAAACGAGGAATGCCTTTACCCCGCACTCCATCGCAGCGCAAAGTGCAAACACGAAGTGAACGTGCAAAAGCACGCACGCTGCACAAAATGGCGGAACAAAAGGCACAACAATTGCCGGAAGATCATGAAGTTGTGAAGAGAGAGTTGTTCCCCGGCGATTCAGGAGAAAATTCGCAGCCAAAGTCAAAAAAATCGACCTCTGAAAGGTCAGTGCGAACCTCTTCTACCGTCCAAAGAAAACGGCTTGAATACGAAATGGCTCAAGAAAAAGCCAAAATCGATTTGGAAATGGCCTCGGAAACGGCACGCATCCAAAAACAGCTGCTGGAAAAGAAACTGGAAGCAGATTTAGCAGAACTGGAAAATAAATCTAGGGCTACCGGCGAAAAATCATCGCTTTCTTTTGTAAGCAATGTCGAGGACTGGCTCAGTAAAACGCAGGGCGAATGCGATATGAACGAAGACGGAAGAAGTAAACTTGCGGGTAGTGTATCAGAAAAAAGTGAAGGTAGGGCTCCGCCGGCGCAGTCGCGGGCGCGGTCCCAGCTATCCGTGCCGTCACCGTCACGTTCCGCGGTGCAGCCCCCGCCGCCGCTGCGCCCCCTTCTGCCACCAGTGCAGACGCGATCGAGTTGTGACGATAACAAAGCCAAAAGTGATGTCGAAAAACTAGCTGATGTTTTCCGTGATGCTATGAACATGGCAGCAAGCTCTTCCAAACTTAAATCACCGCAGCTCCTGACAAGATTGGCTACATCTAAAGACTTACCTGTGTACTACGGCGATCCCCTGGAATGGCTGCAGTTTAAGGAGGCGTTTTACGAGTCAACCAAGCTCTGTAAGTACAGTCAAGCTGAAAATGTATGGCGCTTGCGTAAATGTTTACGGGGCGAAGCGAAAGAAGCTGTTGCCTCACTTCTTATCGGCAGCACGACGCCAGACTGCATTATAGAAACGCTAGAACTAAAGTTTGGCCGACCAGAAACTATAATGATGAAAATCATGACTCAAATGAAAAAATTACAAAACCTACCTCAAGCTTATCACACTGATATTATTAATTTTTCGATAAAAATTAAGAATTACGTAGCAGCTGCCCGCGCCATAAATGAAACTGATTGCCTCCGCAGTCCCGAGCTGCTGAACCTCGTGCTTTCCAAGTTCCCCACGGTTCTGCTCGCCAAGTGGTCTGACTTCTACTACGAGTGGCGAGACAATAGTAAAGCGAAATTGGAAACGCTAGCCGAATTTTTGCACCAAGAAGCCACAAAGGCAGCTACTACTGGAATAAGCCACATACAGAACCAAACTGATTTTCGCCGAAAACCTGAAGAGCAGCGACGTACCCATTCCATCAACCTAAACGTACATAGTACTGAAAGACATTTTTCATGCAAGTTCTGTAAGGGAAGCAAAATGCATTTGCTAGAAAATTGCTCACGTTTTAAACGAGCTTTACGCAAAGATAGATGGCGCTTCGTTCGCATAAATAAACTGTGCTACAAATGCCTAACACCACATCAGTTTGGAGATAAATCATGCGCGGCGCCTGATTGCAAGGTAGAATCGTGCGGTCAACCGCACCACTCACTCCTCCATTGGACTAAGCCAGCCCGCCCGCAGCAGGAACCAGATAACAGCGGCGAGGGCACCATGGGCGCGCCGAGCGACGAGGAGAAGCACGAGACCGTCGCAACAGCCGCCGTGTCTTCGTTACGTGAACGCGATAACAAAGTGTTATTAAAAGTAGTGCCAGTGGATATCCATGGCCCTAACGGTAATATTAGTACCTACGCGCTTTTGGACGACGGGTCCACAGTGACTTTAATTTCGTCAACTTTGGCTGATGCAGTAGGGCTCCACGGGGAGTGCGTTACTATGCGCGCACGAAGCGCCTGGGACTCAGCCGAGTTAAAGTGTAAAGTGGAACTCGTCAAGTGCGAAATAGGTAATAATAATGGCGAGCTATTTTCATTAAGTGCGTGTAAAATGCGTGAGTTAAATGTCGCACCGCAAATAATACCTAAACGTATAGACATTAGCGAGTACGGACGCATAAGTGCTAGTTATGAGTTAAGTTCTCGTGATGTAAAACCTGAATTAATTATTGGCCAAGATAATTATCATTTGCTGGCCCCTTTGATGTGTTTATCTGGCAAAAAATGTGATCCATATTTCACGAAGACTTCGCTGGGTTGGTGTATGCACGGATCGGTATGTAAAAACATAAATACTATAACAACTGATCGCTTCATCACTCCATCTATTTACAATGTAGTAGGTGATTTTATATATAGTTATGATGATAGCCCTATCTCTAAAGACTTGTCGTGCGCCCCGCTCACACCTGTGAGCCTATTCACTATTGTGTCGGGTGACCTTCTCGCTTCCTCACCCGGCCTGCAGCCCAGCGGGCTAACAGCTGAGTATGACTCATTCACTGGCTGCAGCTCTGACGAGCAGTTGCATGATTTCGTGCGTAAGTCTTATACACTTGATTCTATAGGCATTTTATCAAAGCCGCGAGTGAACCCTGACGATCTTCGTGCATCTATTATTTTAAACAATACCTCCGAGCTGGTCGACGGATATTGGTTTGTAGGTTTGCCATGGAAAAATGACGATTTTTCAATGCCAAACTCCTATCCTACTGCACTTAAAAGGTTTATGTCGGTGGAGAGAAAATTAATAAGTAACGAGGACTTTGCAACGCGTTATAGGGAGCGCGTCCAGCACCTACTGACAAACAACTACGCCCGTGAGCTGACTGATAGCGAGAACCGGAGTAATGATGACTCACGCGTTTGGTACTTGCCGCACTTCGGTGTTGACAATCCGAATAAAAAAAAAATGCGTTTAGTTTACGACGCGGCGGCCAAAACGAACGGTTATTCGTTAAACGACTTTCTTTTACAGGGCCCAGACATATTGCAATCTTTGCTAGGCATTATGTTGAGATTCCGCGAAAACAGAGTAGGTATTATTGCCGATATCCAAGATATGTTTTTGCGTATAAAAATTCGCGAACAAGATCAACACGCATTAAGGTTTTTGTGGAGGTCAAACCCGTCGGACCCTACCGTACACAAATACGTAATGAACTCATTAATTTTTGGTGCAAACTGCTCCCCTTACATAGCCCAATTCATTAACCAATACAAAAATACTGAGCGTTTTCGAGACACGTTACCGGAAGCTGTCAATGCTATTCAAAAAAGTCAGTACATGGACGATTATATAGATAGTCTAGCCGACGAGGCCTCAGCAGTACAAATGATTAAGGATATTTCGTACATTAACCACCAGGGAGGGTTCCAAATGAGAAATTGGTTAAGTAACAGTTTGACTGCACTCGAAAATGCCCCAAAAGAAATTTTAAATGACAAAACCGTCAGATTTAACGTTAGTCAGTACGAAAGAACTCTAGGTTTACTGTGGTTCCCGGCAACAGATTTACTTGCCTTTGATTTGTCATTAAAACGGATTCCGGGCGATATAACAAACTTACAAAGAAAGCCGACCAAGCGCGAAATGCTACGAATAATCATGTCTATTTACGATGTCCATGGTTTTCTGGGACCATTGATGGTTATAGCTAAAATTTTATTACAAAAAACTTGGAAAATAGAATTAAAATGGGATAAACAAATACCTGATGATTTATTTGAGTCATTTCGAAAATGGTTTATGCAATTAAAGTCCGTAGATAATATCCGCATTCCAAGATGGTACTTCCAGCCTGAAAATCTAACTAATGGTTATGAGTGTGAGCGAGACAACAAGATACGGAAGGATGCATGCGTGAGTGACCCGATACTTGAATTACATGTGTTTTGCGATGCCTCTCCGTGCGCATACGCAGCTGTTGCATATTGGCGTAAACAATACGGGGATGGTAGTGTGCGTGTGTCATTCATCGCGAGTAAGAACCGCATAGCACCTATTAAGCAAGTTAGCATACCTAGATTGGAGTTGCAGGGAGCGTTGATAGCTTGCCGATTAGCTGAAACGATAAAAAAGGAACATAGAATAACTCCATCCGCGACATTTTACTGGACTGACTCAACAATAGTTTTGTACTGGATTAAAAACCAAAATAAAAATTATAAGACCTTTATTTCTCATAGGTTGGGAGAGATCGACAGTCTGAGTAAAATTGACGAGTGGAATTATGTACCTACAAATCTCAACATCGCTGACCTTGCTACGAAAGATAACAACTACAAACTAACTAGCGACTGCGACTGGTTTACTGGTCCATCTTTCCTCCGTAACCCCGACCAGTATACAGCTTTGCAGAAACCTGAAAATAAAATAAATTTTAATGATGACGTATTAGAAATACGAGTACATAACGTGACAAAAACTGACCTACCGTGCGACAACTTACCTATACCGGATCCTACTCGGTTTTCTAGTTGGAAACGCCTGCTACGCAGTACCGCTACTGCGTTGTTGTTTATTGCTAAATGCCGGAAAAGTAAATTAACTTGTATAAATAACGAACTGCTTACAAAAGCTGAGCAGCTATTGTTAAGACACTCGCAAAAAATAAGTTTCTCGAGTGAGCTCGCTTTGCTTAAGCAGAACAAACCTTTATCACGGGACAGCAGGCTGCGCGCACTGACTCCGGTACTGTGCAACGACGACGAGCTGCTGCACGTCGGAGGTCGAATTGGAGCCGTACGGGACGTCCCCGCACAGGTGAAAAATCCTGTAATTTTAGACGGCCGAGACCACATCGCTCGACTGATTGTAAATGAGTACCATATCCGTGCCGCTCACGCTAGTAACGAGCTAGTAGTCAACGAACTCAGACAGAAATATTGGCTGTTAAAACTTAGGCCGACCGTTCGTACAGTAGCATCAAAATGTTTATTCTGTCGCATAAGAAAGGCAGTACCTAGACCTCCTCGTCTTGGTGACCTGCCCGAGTGTCGTCTTACTCACCATCAGCGACCGTTTACGGTGTGTGGGTTAGATCTCTTTGGGCCAATTGAGATATCGGTGGCTAGGCAAAGACCTAAAAGGTATGGGGTATTGTTTACCTGTCTGACAGTCCGCGCCATCCATATTGAAGTCGTGTCTAGCCTGACGACCGACTCTCTCATCATGGCGCTACGTAGGATGGCTGCGCGTCGTGGCTGGCCGCGACTCATCTTCTCCGACAATGGCACTAATATGAGAGGAGCAGCTAACGAGCTGCGCAAAGCATTGTCGGAGCTGGACCAGCAGGAAATCGCTTCAAGGGCCCTTGGTAACGGTACGGAGTGGCGTTTCATACCACCAGCCAGCCCCCACATGGGAGGCGCCTGGGAACGGTTAGTGAGGAGCGTGAAGACTGTCCTCAAGGTAGTGCTTAACGAAAGAGCCCCCAAAGAGGAAGTTCTTACGACTCTGCTTCTAGAAGTGGAGAATATTGTAAACAGCCGCCCGCTGACCCATGTATCTGTGGATCCCCGAACTGACGAAGCGCTCACCCCAAACCATTTCTTGATAGGTACTTCCTCCAACCTGCCTGTCCCTGGAGCCTTCGATGATTCTGACTTGTACCTAAGAAAGCAGTGGCGTGTCGCCCAGCGGCTGACTGATATGTTTTGGAAGAGATGGATGAAAGAAATCTTGCCTACTCTCTTGCCTAGGAAAAAGTGGACCGCTGAAGGAACGCAGTTCCGTGTAGGTGACCTAGTCGTAGTGGTGGATCCATGCTCTCCTCGTTACAGCTGGCCCAAAGGAATAATTGAAAAGGTGTACCCTGGGAATGATGGTAGAGTCAGGATAGTGGATATACGTACTAAGGCTGGAGTGATGAAGCGACCATGTACACGCGTTGCTTCTCTCTCACATGTAGTTGAGTGT
The DNA here is from genome assembly GCA_947284805.1 of Coleophora flavipennella. Classification (NCBI taxonomy): domain Eukaryota; kingdom Metazoa; phylum Arthropoda; class Insecta; order Lepidoptera; family Coleophoridae; genus Coleophora; species Coleophora flavipennella. The sequence goes on along the minus strand of OX369309.1, from coordinate 6,900,071 downwards.
CGAGACGACACTGGGGGTGAGAATGTCAACGACGGCCACGCTACCGAACCTGTGAAAGAAACTATTAAATAAATAAGTATGTTAAATTAAGTAATTATATTGTAGTAGGTACTTACCTTTTTGAAGCCTTAATCTTGGGTACTGAAAAATATGTAAAATTTATATTAAGAAACAATTAAAAACAGCGAGAGACCGCGAGGTGGCTACTTACCCTTTTACCCCGCGCCTCCGCGCATCCCCCTCTAGACACTGCGCCTGCATCGCGTCTATCAACCACCGACTGCCCAGTCGTGCAAAGGAACACCGAAGTAACTGGCCGCGCCGCGCAAGCTCTCGCTTTTGTTCCAAAGACACTTTCTTCTTTCTTTCGCCTCCTCTACCAGCACCTTCCTGCATCTGCTACAGAAACCATAGATAAGATCTACCATGATTTAATTAAATTAAAATAATCTTTAAAAAGTACCGTTGTTACCCTTTCTTGGTTAATTAGTTGGAAATTTAAATTTGCGTTTGTATTCATGTAATTTCAAAATTTGTAATTGTAAGTGTCTTTTTAACTTTATGATTATATTTATGTAGTTCAAAATTGACAACCCTGGTTATCTGGGTAGGTGATTTGAATGACTGACTGTATAATTTGTAATATTACCAACTGTACATAAGACCAGTGTTAGCACACGGTTTTGGCTGTCAGTTGACCAATAATAAGATTTATGAACGCATTGTTCATGTGACTTTACAATTTCTTAATATTATAGTGTTTTTTAACTAACGTTAAGATAATTAAAGTTAATGAATTAATTAATTAAGTTACATAGTTGGACTCACATGAGTTTATTTATTTTAATATGGTTCCAAATTTAACGGACAAAACAGGTTATAAGTATTCACCGCTATAACCTGTCCTCAGAACATTTTTTTTTGTTTAAAGTTTATTTACTTAAATAAACGATACATATTTTTATTACTTAAGCTAAGTAAACAAATAAGAAAACCTTATAATCTCTTTTTTAGTTATTTTAATCACAGCCCTGATTAAACAAAATCATTAAAAAGGATTAAAAATGATTTGATTTGTAATCATTTTGAATAATTTTTAATCGTTCAAATCATTTCTAATTCTTATGAGCGTTTAACATGTGATTTACATTCAAATCCTTTTATTATATCAGGGAGGCTGTAGTTATTAGCACTTGAATCCAGTCTATCTCTGTGCTATGTGAAGGAAAAAAAAATGTTCCTTATAGAATCCAAAACGGCTGGACCGATTTCGATGAAATTTTCAGACAATCTTCAGATTCCAAGTAGGTCCTCTCTCTCGCTTATCTTTTCTTTCTCCATTGGCCCGACTGACCTAGGGTCCTTTTTACTTTTAAATTGCATATTTTTAAGACCGTTTTTCAAACAACTATCAAATGTCCACGTAAGCTATTTATCTCTTGTTATTGAAGTCTGGTTTTCCTTAATAAATGCGATGTACCTATGCTGACCACTCTTATCTAAAAAGTTTTATGTTTACATATTTTTAGTTCGGGAATTCCCATGACTAATATAATGTGTGTGTTACAGTCGTTATCTGACAGAAAAACATATTGTTTTGAGAGTAGGGAAAATCCCAAAGTTCTGTCATCCACGGATTGTAAGTACAGTCACCATCAACCAACTGATCTATCTCAACTGATCTATCTCAACCAGTTCACGTGTTTTGGGTACCAAGAAGCTAGAAGCTAAGAAGCTAGTGGGTGTTTGATAGACTTAAAATTAGCATATGATTTGACTAGGTTAGGGATCATCTATTTTGAATGGAAATTATTTATTTAAAAAAATGGTCAGATTTCAGACAAGTTTTGTCATCAAATAAATCCTATGTTTTCTACTAATAAATTAGTCAAACGTTGGATTGTGAAATCCATTAATGTGCACATACCCTAATTTTACCTACATTTTCTCCGTAGCTCAGAGGCAAAGTTCACTGGCTTTACACAGGAGGTCGCGGGTTCGATTCCCGGCGGGGTCAATTGTAAGACTCGGTTTGGTTGGTGGTAGGGCATTATCTAAGCCCGCCTGGCTAGCTACCACCATCTTATCTAAGTCTTGCCGCCAAATATCAATGTTGATATCATTGGTGTGTTCCGGCATGAAGATAAGATAGCCAGTTCCCCATTGCTTTGGGGAATCTTGGTAAGTCCGCTTCCATCTTCGGCAACATCTTCACTTACCACCAGGTGAGATGTTGTCAAAGGTTTACCAATTGTGAATAAAATAAAAAAAATCTTTAAATCCACTCAATGCAGTCTAAAGTACTACATTGTGAAAATGACCACTCCGGTCCCATTTAAATGTTACTAAGATATTTTTAACTTACCTTCAATTTGAAGGTTTCTTTGTATTTCTTTCCTCTGTCCACACCTGGCCTGGCTTTCAGGTTCATTAAATGACAATGAAAAATCTAAAACAGTCAGCATAGTACTTAATAAAAACCAATTTCTATTGTTCTTTATAACTTTTTAACTATTATAACTTTTTGTGTAATAATGTAAAAAAAAAATACCAAATTACATCACTAATCTAGAAACAAAACCAAAACATTTAATATGTGTAAAAGAATAAAAAGGCAGGTACCTTCAAAAAAATTGTCAGGCAACATATCTGTAGAAACATAGTAGTAGTTTCCTGAAAAAGTAAAATACAAATAATTGTAGTAGGGTACTAAAAAAAACAAGCAAAGTGCGAGTCTGATTTGCGTAAGAGTTCCATACCATCTTACAATAAAAAAACACGTATCTTAAATGGGGGCTCTTAATTTTTTTTATTTTTATTATTTGTTGCTGTAGCAGCAACAGAAACATACTGTGTAAATTTCAACTGTCTATTACGGGTTATGAAAAACAGCACAGACAGATAGATGCATGGACAGCGGAGACTCAGTAAGAAGTTCCCATTGGCACCCTTTAGGTACAGAACCCTAAAAATAAGTATACACTTAAGATTAATCTAAGCAAATTTTATGTAATATTATTATATTTAGATTTATATAATTATATTAATATACGTGCTTTGCTTACATAAGAAGCAAACAAACCACTTGATATGGATTACGTGTTTTATTATAGCCCAGTATTTTATGTATAGAGCAATAACACTTGCTGTTAGGGTATCAAACTTGGGAATTCTGTATAGCTACTAAGTAAAATCAAGCCACCAAAGCTGTGCCTGGCTTAATAGGGGGAACGTTATGTTATACCTATATATAACGTAATTTTATCTGTTATGTGCGTAGTGTAGGCAGGCCTCCCACTCGGTGGACCGATGACCTGGTGAAGGTCGCGGGAAGCCGCTGGATTCGGGCAGCGCAGAACCGGTCGTCGTGGAGATCCTTGGGGGAGGCCTATGTCCAGCAGTGGACTTCCTTCGGCTGATATGATGATGTGCTCTAACAAGAACAGAGGGGTGCACTTAAAAGGGCACTTAGTCCACAGAAACTTCTGGAAAATAAGTAATAAGTAGTTCCCTAGGCCAGTGGCCCGTTGCCTTTTAGCCCCACTAAACCCAGGCCTATCGAGGCCGAGATTAACGGTATCGCACCAGCCCAACATACATCCCAATGGTCCCAAAAATATAGTTAGTTGTTTGCCCGCCCCAATCCTCCAGTCTAGTGGGCCATCCTCAAAAAGTAATTTTCTGTCATATCAAATCTTTAAAAATATATTAGAAATGAAAGACCCAGTACAAACTCAAGACGAAATTTTTGGGCTCGCTTTGATCACCTTAGACATCTTGCATACCGCTGAAGGACGTCCACTGCTGGACAAAGGCCTCCTACCCAAGTATATACACAAGGACCAGTCCTGCGCTGCCCACATCCAGCGGCTTCCCGCGACCTTCACCAGGTTGTCAGTTCACCGAGTGGGAGGCCTGCCTAGCTACTATTCTGGTGCGCGGACACCACTCGAGAACTTTACTGCCTCAATGGCCATCTGTCCTATGAACCAAGGGCCCCACCCACTTAATTTTAGCGATTCTAAGGGCTACGTTGATTACTTCGTTTCTCTTACAGACTCACCTTAATAACATCATAAGCCAAAAGACATCTCCAACTGGACAAAGACCGTATGTAACCCACACCATCAAAGGAATTGGACCATTTTACAGATTCTTAGACTGTGCTAATTACTACATAAAGAAAGGAAACTCACTAATACATTGCTGCCTGTTACAAGGTAGAACAAGTAGGCCAGTCGCTGCTCGTTAGAAAGAGAAGCACTTATAACAACGCTATACATAGCTATCATCATCATCATATTAGACAAAAACCAAACCCCCAAGGATTTCCACAATGACCACGATTCCCACGATTTTCACCAGGTCATCGGTCCTATGTTTTCTGGTGCTCATATTTATTATTAATCCAGTATGGAGTATGGCTAGTAAAAGTGTGTACTGACTGCATTTCAAAAAGGTGGAAAATTTTACTTAAACTTCCTAAATAAATTATTGTTATTATGTTTTAATAGGCCTACTATATATATATTATAGCTGAGGTGGGTATAATTAATATGTAAGTGTTAGTCTTTAAAATAGTTCAAGTCCACACTAAAGTATGCTGCACTAAATTGGATTGTCTTTGCACCATTTGTCCAGTCTGCTTTTAAAACTATTCACGCAGTGGGCATCTTGTTTCAAATATTTATCACTCTGTTATTAGTGTGTGATGTTCCACATTAGTGTTTGAGCGGTTATGAGCCAATCTCAAATTGTTGGCATGTCTAGCACAGTGGGTGTTGCTCATGCACCTAAAACAAGTCATGCCTACATTACTTAAAGTAACCATATACCCTTTTTTATCTTTTCTGAGATATGGACAAACAAAATACACAAGTGAAAGTTTAAAACTAAAACTACAAGATTAAATGGAAAAACTCTCATAAAACCCCAACAAAAAAAAGTTATATTTAGTAGTTGCACTCTTTTCTCATATGCTATTTCTAAATCTCACTTTGGTATTTTAGCACCATCAAAAATACACTACCTAACTGAAACATAGAAGGTAAGTAAGTATAGGTACTTACTACCTATCTCCTTTGAGGAAGTTAGATTTTTTTATTACGAGTAAAAATAGGAGTTTGAATAAGACTTTTATCATATCACTGGATGAATTGGGTAAAAACTCCATAGATGCTTAATCAGGAAAACTCAAATTGTGGATATACCATGTTTATAATACGACGGATGTTTTTTGGTCAGGATTTAAATCTATTGAATAAATTAATAGGTTGGTACGTGGTTGGTACTCAAAATTATGAAAGCTAATAATATGAAAACAAAAAAGGGAGCGTAAAACTGCAAGGAAGTATGTAACCTACACAGCAATTTCAAAGCCTGCTTAACTTCTTTATTACAGAGGCATACACGCCCATCATCATCAAACACTAAATTACCATCATTTGTGATGAGAACGTTCATTTCAAGGTCCGTTTCCATTATTATTTCACTTTTTGGCTCAACTGTACAATAGGGTCCATCGATTTGGCAGTCCGCGATTTTTTTGGTAAGAGTTATGCTTTAGCTGAACATCCATACCAAATTTCAAGGTTAGGAAACCAGCGGTTTTTGAGTTATGAATTTTTGAAAATTGTAATTTTAGGTACTCTTTGGTCCTTTAGAAATCGGTATTTTTACATACTCTTTGATCGGAAAACTCGCTACCGCTTATTACAAAAAGGTGTTAGTCAATTGGAACCCCGAGATTTATAATATGGGGTCCGCGAAGCGGACCCCTAACGGGGGCGTAGCCCCCGCCACCCATTTAAAACACCCAACAAACCTTCGGGATCCGAGGGGATGTGGGAGTATAAGGGCGGGGGAAAGCACGCGGGGCCGACTTGAGGGCGGACAAACTCTGGGGTAACAAATCGAAAACCAGGGGGTAATCCGTCAAGGTCAAGGTCAATCATACAAGGTCATTTCAAGGTCAAGGTCTAAGTAAATTGAATCCCAAAGATTCATAATATGGGGTCCGCGAAGCGGACCCCTAACGGGGGCGTAGCCCCCGCCACCCATTTAAAACCCCCAACAAACCTTCGGGATCCCAGGGGGATGTGGGAGTATCAGGGCGGGGAAAGCATGCGGGTCCGACTTCGTCGACACTGTAGGAAGGGTGTGGTACGGGGAGTTCTAAATGGAAGCGGGAGCGAGCGAAGCGAGCTCGGACTTTCGGAGCACCCCGACTCGGATGCGTTAGGTTTGACATGAGAACACAGAAGTAGGAGCCCCGAAGGGGCTCCGTCGACCACTCAACACTGTAGGAAGAGTGTAGAACGGGGAGTTCTAAATGGAAGCGGGAGTGAGCGAAGTCCTCTTGTTTGTTCACCCTGAAGTCAGACTCGCGTGCTTGCCTTGATTCTGACACATCCCCTTCGGATTCTGAAGGTTTGTTCTGACCTTGACCTTAGACCTTGACTGGGGAGGGGGCAAATGACCTTGACTGATTGACCTTGACGGATTATCCCCTGGTTTTCGATTTCTCACCCTCAAGTTTGTCTCCGCCCTCAAGTCGGCCCAGCGTGCTTTCCCCCCGCCCTTATACTCACACATCCCCCTCGGACCCCGAAGGTTTGTTGGGGGTTGGAAACGGGTGGCGGGGGCTAGGACCCCCCACTCCCAACCCCCAAAGCGATGGACCCTATTGTACAGTCCTACCGAAATATAACGAATCACTATTTTCGCACACAAAACAAACACAAGATTAATGTCACATTTGACAGTAGGTTAAATTTTAGCTCGGTCTGGAGGTAGCAAAAACTTATACTGCCTAGTCGAAATCTTCACTTCCGGTGCGCGCCTGAACGGGGTGTTTAGAATTTATACTGGGTGAATTTTTCGCCGAAGGACGCGTCTGAACGTACGGTTAACGTTCCTGTCAGTGAATTTTTATCCAGTTCGATTTGTAAACTGGTCGTCTGAACGACGTACCCCAGTAGATCTGTGCTGGCGAAGCTCTAGCAAAGTCAATGTAAACACCTAGCAAAATCAATGTAAACACCTAGAAAAAAGAATGTAAATAATCTAGAAAAAGTTATTTGAATGTTGGTTACTTGTCACTAGAGCTAAAAAAACCGGAACTTTAAGAGCGTAGTCGGTCAGCGCGGGAATTGAGAAATAGGTATTTGAAGAAACTATTGCCGTCGCGCTGCGCCCGATCAACCCAGGTATCAATATGTGAGTGAATAGTCTGTATTTGTGTTCGTAGCTCAGTACCACGCATATCCTACCCGCGCCTCTTCCGCGCTCTCGGCCGCACCACCCGCGCCATACAAGCTACGTTCGTCTCTCACAATCAGTCGGATTGAAGATATCGGCATTCGCAGTGTTTCGGTTATCGTGCTACTTTTTCTCGTTTATTTATTATTATTAGACATTTGCTATTGTTTACGGACTTGATTCTTTGCTTCACTGTTTTGACTCGGCTTGTGGATCGGATTTGAATACCTATTTGTTTCAACGACTGGAGAGAAATTGTGAGTATAATTTGTAAATAAACTTTTAAAATTAATAAATCTGTTACCCCCTTTAAATCGAAAAAAGAAATTTAATAATAAGTAAGGCCTTTAATAAAAGTAGTTGCAGATGGCTCTTGGGCAAAACGATCTTACAAATGTGGATTTAGCTCTGCGTCTGGTGCTGGATGCATTGTTGGACTGCGGACTAAAAAGGTTTTGTTTCTTGGCGTTCGCAACTCATAGTGTTGTGTATGTGCGAGAAGTCAAAAGTTGAATGTAGATGTAGCTGAACACAGATGTTTCAAAAATTGGCATGATAGCGCTAATGCTATGAAAGCAGACATAATTGCAGAAGGTTTTTCAAAAAGTATAGATATGCATGGAGTCAAATATAACAAACTCGTTGGAGATGGTGATTCTAGCATAATGAAGAAGTTGATATTAAATAAACCCTACGGTCCTGATTTTATTATATCAAAAATCGAATGTAAAAATCATTTATTGCGAAATTTTTGCAATAAATTAAAAGCTTTGGGGAAAAAAACTAATAAACTAATAACAAATTAAAAGCTTTGGGGAAAAAAAACTAATAATCACAAAGGCTTTGTTCCAGTGCAGCTTCGAAAAAAGGTGGAAGAAAATGTTTTGCGTTTGACAAAAGCGATAGTTGGAGCAGTAAATCAAAGAAAATCAGAAGACAGAAATCCCAATGAAAATCTTAAAAATCTAAAAAAGGATATAAAAAATGCTCCCAACCATGTCTTTACAGGTAGAGTACTGAAGACGAAAGTTAGGACTTAGAAAAATCATCAGAGAGCTCCGTTGCTGATGGAGTCGTAGCTCAGGACTTTGATCAGTAGTTTAATTCATATCGGAAAAGCTATTGATTTTTAACACTTTCGCGGACAGTAAGTCACAGGTGTTGGGCACTAAATTTTTGTATGAAAATTTTAAGACTGCTATAACATCTTCGTCATATTATTAATAATTAAGAGTTGGGCATGTGACATAACCTTCTATGAAATTCGACTGTTTTAGCATTTCTGTCCTACAATATGCCACTTCTTCCTTATGTTATGACAGCATATACTATAGCAGTCGGCTGTTATGGAATTTTTGCCCTACAGTGTACACAAATATACTCTATGCTGGACAGGAATTGTATGGCAGTCGAATTCCATAAAATGCCTGTCCTATAATATTCTAATGAACTTTGTACATGGGACGCGTATTCTTAAGCAGTTGTCTGCTATGACATTCCTGTCCTACAGTGTACACAAAGATACTCTACGCTGGACAGGAATTGTATGGCAGTTGAATGCCATAAAATGCCTGTCCTATAATATTCCCATGAACTCTGACATGGGACGTGTATACTATCACAGTCGCCTGCTATGAAAGTGATGTCCTATTGATGGACTTATTACCATTTAAATGAAGCAGCGAATGCTATGATATACGACAGCTATAGTATTTGCCGTCACATAATAAGACTTTACCATCAAAAATGACGAGAATCCTATAGAATTTATTATAACTATTTAGTATCTCATAGGTCCTTTTTTGTGTTTTCAATGCTTATCTTCAATTATAAAATAAGGTTAATAGTAAATATATCTTTAGAAAAACTACATATAAAAATCACATAGCTTTATTGGTCCAAAATCAACAGCATTTGAATATTCATTGAAAACATAACATGTCATTCTATGACAATTGTAATCTTAACTTATAATTTATGAGATCAAATACACTAAAACGAAAACTTCTAAATCGGAAATGACAAACATTTCAGTAACTTTCTTAGTCAAATAATCAGACTTAAACATTTCAAACATTGAGTCTTCTATATATCACAAGAATTAATCAATAGTATTAAGTACCTAATTATTTGGGCACAATAGTATTAATGTTAAAATTAAGAAGGTATCTAGTAAATTATTTGAAAATAAGTGATCACATCCTAAATATAGGATTCGTATGCCAAGACTCAAAGCATCCTGGACAAAGAGGTGGATTTCCTACGCACCCTTTGCACCGATAACTAGTTTGCTTTAATTTCTTGTTTTTAGTGCAAACACGACATTTAAGAAAAACTTTATTGCGTTTGGAGCTGTCACGCAAAGGTATAAGCTCTGGCCAATGCCCGTTTTGAGGTGACATTTCTCCTACTTCTTCAACGACACCTCTTTGCCGCCTGTTTGCGTGTTTCTTGCCAAACATGTTCTTTAGCATTGCCTCCTTCGTATTTTCGTTTACTTGTATGTACGAATTTACTATAGTTTCTCGGAAGCCCAGTAAAGTTGCTGTTGGATCGCAATGTTTTCTGAAGAGATAAAAAGCGTTCCAAATAATCATGTCCAATATTCGGAAGAATACCTTTTTATACCATCGTATAGTTTTTTTTGGTGTGGAATAATAAGACATCATTTGGTCTGATTTGTCAATTCCCGACATGTGCCTATTGTAATCATTAACCTCTACAGGTTTAGACTTCAATTTTCCAAATCTGTTTCTAGTAGTTACTAGTCGTGGGTGGTGTTTTGTTGTTATCATAAACACTGGTCTTTTATCCTTCCAGACAGATGCGTAAACTTTGGCATTTCGTTGCCAAAAATGTTCTCCAGATTTGAGTTTTTTGTTAAAAAGCTCCTTAGGATTCTCCTTGCGGTCTTTACGTAACGTGCCTGTTGTATGTGTATTACATTCCAGTAATTTTTTTGACAGAGTAACGCTATTATAAAAATTATCCATAAAGAGATCATGTCCTTTATTTAGATAAGGCTCCATCAATTTCATGACCAATTTTTCCAGTTTTGGTTCAGTAGCATTGGTTTCATTCACGGTATTCTTACCTTCGTAAATAATGAAATTCAATATATATCCATCATACGAAGTTAAAACATAAAATTTTATGCCATACTTGGCTTTTTTGTTTTTTATGTACTGACGAAATGACAACCGTCCACGAAAAGGCATCAGTGATTCGTCCAGAGAAAGTTCTTTTTCAGGCTGGTTCAAAGTCTGAAAGTTTCTTATTACTTTTACTGTAAAAGCTTTGACTTTGTCGATGCCTTTACTGTTGAGTTCCGACATACACAAGCAGCGCAATAACTGTTCGAACCTCCTACCTGACATAGTATATGGGAAAATGGGGTAACAGTATAGAGGGTCAGTCTGAGTAAATAATTTTCTTACGCTTGGCACATCAAGGTGTCCTTGAAGTATACACAAACCGAGGAACTTTTTTATTTCTTCTGCATCTGTAGGCTTGAATGATTGTGCTCGGGATCCCCTTGTGTGTGGTTTACTAGAGTTGCACTAATTTGTACCATAAGTATTCGTACATGACACAATGAAATCAACCATTTCATCAGTAAAGAAATACTCCAAAACGTTCATCGGTGTTGTGTTATTGTCTAATGGTACTGTTGGACCTGAATTCATATCGTCAAACTGAAAATCTGCAATAGGTAGAGTATTATCTTCCCAAGAGCTCACATGATTAGGTGAAGATATTGGTCCTAGATTTTGTTCATTTTCCAAGTTGGCAGGAGGAGTTGGCTGTCTTTGCTGCGATGAATTAGATTGTGCAACTGATGGACATTCTAGCTGATTCACTGGCTGAACTGAACTGGCTTCTCTCTGCTGTGGATAACAGTCAACTTCCATATCAGTATCGAGTGGATTTGGTTCAATTCCCAAGTTGGCAGGAGGAGTTGACTGTCTTAGCTGTGATAAATTAGATTGTACAACTGATGGACATTCTAGCTGATTCACTGGCTGAACTAAACTGGCTTCTCTTTGCTGTGGAGAACAGCCAATTTCCATATCAGTATCGAGTGGATTTGGTTCATTTTCCAAGTTGGCAGGAGGAGTTGTCTGTCTTTGCTGTGATGAATTAGATTGTGCAACTGATTGACATTCTAGCTGATTCACTGGCTGAACTGATCTGGCTTCACTTTGCTGTAATGAACAAATCTGTGAGTCTGGAGAACAGTCAATTTCTTTATCAGTATCGAGTCGATTTGGTTGTTGTTTTTGCGTTGGATTTTGTGATGATGGACTAGCTTGAATAACAGGAGAACAATCCATTGGTTTACTTACAGATGGTTGATTTGGCTGTTGTACTACCAAATTACAATCAATTGGTGTGTTTGCAGAACGCTGGCTTGATTGAACTTGACTTACTTGTGACGACTCACTTTCATCGCCATCTGATGATCCATCTGTCAATATTTCTTCCTCTTCAGGTACGTAATCGACATCTGAGCCGTACTCGCCGTCGCCGTCACTGAATGGGTCATGAATTGATACATCCGAGCTATGTTCAGAATCGTCTTTCTCATCGGCTGATCGCTCCGACTCTTCTAATTCTTGATCGCTGTAATTCTCATCTGGTACATCCGATTCATCTGACGCTTCATCAAATAGCTTTATCAGTTTCTCTTTTTGATTAACGTTGACTAATTGAGAACATCGTTTTTTGTTTTTTCGCGGCATCTGCAAAAGATATCCATCGTTTACTCACTAGTTTGAATTAAATACCTACTCACCTACACATATTCTCACTATATTACTTCATTTTTAGTTTATTTAACGGTAATTGCAACCTTTACTGTACAAATAACAAGTGATAAGTATAAAAAACTTCATCGTTTACCGACTAGATTGAATAAAATACCTACACACCCATACAGGATAAATCTCACTATATTACTTCATTTCCATTATAAAACTAGCTTACTAAACGGTAATTGCAATCTTTAATGTATAAATAACAAGTGATTAGTATGAAATACAGGATATTTATACTTACGTCGATCAAAATATCTCGTCAATATTCGGCCGGTTCACGCAAAATCGATCACATGACACGTGTGTACTCTCCGGCGCAGTAGCCGAGCGACTGTAGGAACGCGTCAAACAAACACAGACGCTATGCAATCCGCGTCCGTGTGCGTGAGAGGGGGGGTCGGCGGGGAGACATTTTTCCTATGTGTGCAAAAACGTTCTAGTAGGACAGTATTCGCGATAATATTGAGTATAATGTGACACTAAACTTGCGGCTTCTTGAAAATATACGGGGAATACGAATACAATAGCGCCTCTGTCCAAAATAAGGAAGTAAAGTTGGAATGCTTAAGAATGCCCGTCACTGCGAATAGTGCAAACACGAATTTCTATGCATTCCCGTCCGCGAAAGTGTTAAACTTGTAAACCATAGATTCTCTTGTAATACCCAATAAATTACCAATTAAAACCATATAAAAATTCACAGTGTATAGTATTTCTTCTGAGGAATAATACTAACTATCTGCATTAAGTTATGGGATACCAAAGACGTTTTTTAGTATTATTTCTCAGTGAGATAGAAAAGGGTAAAAAAGTTTCAGTAAAATCGGAAGAGGATCTGGTTCAAACGCAGTTGATGTAACGTGAAACATATCCGGTACTTTTTCGTTCGTAGTCCTCTCTAACTCTTAATTGCACTTGATGGATGCACTCGAATTATGGCCACATTTATTACAGCAATCTGTAACAGGGTTACTTCGTTATCCGCGGTAGATAAACACCCGAATAACGGTAATGCTAGACGCAGCCCTGGGCGCGTTGGTTCTCGGGTAATAATAGAGAGTGGGGATGGTAGTGAACGGGACCGGTGGCAAGCCGGGACACGAGAAACGCAGCTTGGGCATTAGAGGTTGGTTTCCGGACACAGCAACAGCGTCGGAAAAACAAGGTAATTATTCTCTCGTTAAGTCCTGTAAATCTGTGGAACGAAGCGATGAATTTTTATTTTCTTAAATTTTAATTTTGTTTAATAAAAATACTAATGCCTTCCGATTTAACAGGCCAACCTTGTTGGGAGAAGTTTGACGAGTTGAGGTGAACGGGACCAAGACAACAACACCCAGGGAAAACGTACAAATTTCACCAAGAGCTCGACGTAGGAGAGTAGTCGTAAGAAGCACGTTTCTATCCTTGCGGTAACAATGGCCGCGGTCTAAAATACCCGGCGCATTGCCTCTAAACATTTATCTCTGATTATTCATCAGCCTTAGCTTAGTTTATCAAACTGTTAATGTCGTACTAGCTCATTATTGCAAACATTTTATTTTATAATTATTATAAATATTGCGTGGCTAAAATTTAACACCCAGAATACAGTCAACTGACCTTGAGTTAACTTTTGAGAAAATGGACATAAAATAACTGCTGTCGAATTTACTAATTACTGAATCAAGTCTCGAAAACCTAAAATCTGATTGAGACAGAATTATTATAACATAAAAATTGTTGTCAAACGAATTTTCGACTTGATTAATAATTTAAGAATGAAAATCTACCAGCTAGGTAATATCAGCAGTTTTAGCTCACATGTCTGTCCGCCATCTTATGTTCTGAGGACTCAAGGTCATGTCATTATAATAAACTGAAATAACTCGGTATTCTGTGGGTAAAAGAATTACAGATTAAATATTTCTTAGTTGCCTAGAACAGAGCTATGTTTTAATTGTTAATTAACATGATTTTCCATCAGTATTTGAGAGCTACTATCAGTATTAGGAATAGTTTGTTGAAAGTTGAGTATTAAATACTAGTACGGCTGTTACCTAAGACCGGAAAGAATTAATCGATAATTTGAAGTAATTTAATTACTCAGTTTTACCAATGATCAAAATAAGTTAAAGCTCTATTTATAAAATTATACAATAGCTTTTGCTCAACACATACTTCAGTATGAGAATATAAATAGAGCCTATTAGTGATTACGTCACGACTGATATACCAAGAAATTATTGTCTAATTTTAAGCCAGTTTATTACTGCAAAGAATTTATTATTTTAATATTATTGTTAGTAGAATAGGGTTAGAGATAAAGAGAGAGAGTGTGTGTGTGTGTGTGTAGTAGAGTGATATTGACAAGGAGAGTCCGGTAAATGACACAATAGCACGGATGTAGTCCTCTGCATCCGTCCCCTCTATGCTGAGGCTTTCCGAAATCTTTTCAGTCTCAGTTTCAGTCAGTGAGTCAGTTTCAGTCAGTCAGCCAGTTATCAGTCGGCAAATTAACGCGGAGTGCCACGGATAAATGGCATAATTGTACGGTTGTGGCGGCTCACAATCGTCCCCTCTGTATCTCGTCGGGACTCTAAGACCACGGGGGTGGTTCGGTCAATTGACGCGGAGTTCCACAGATAAACGGCATAATTGTACGGTTGTGGCGGCTTACAATCGTCCCCTCTATATCACGTCGGTACTCCAAGACCACGTCAGTAGTTAAGGTTTATAATTTATAAGGATGAGAGTATGAGTGAGTTTGTTTTCTAAGTTATTTTGTGATAATAAATATGATAAACCCAAATAAATCATTTGTTATTTCCAGACCCAGCTTCCTATTCTCTCTATTTCCCTGTAACAGATCTCGTGCCGTTCTTTCGGTTTCCAGGTGGCCGATTATTTTACTTGTTTTATTTCAGTAACCTGGTGGCGCCCGTCAACTCGAATAAGATCTTGCGGTTGAAAACCAAATTGTCCAGTTACCTTTAGTTTAAATAATTTCGAGTATAGTAAATTCAGTAAAATATTTAGTCTCAGTAATTTTTATTCGTTTGTTTGACGGCGGCCTAATAGCGGGAAAACCACCCCGTTACAAATCTGTCATACTATTTGCACGCTAAGTGACAGCGATAAACTAAATTATAACCTGTGCTTCACCTCCCCGTGTTTCCCGCTGACGCTTAAATAAACACGTTCAAACATAACAAAAACAAAATGATTTTCCCCGGTATTGTTTTTTAACCTCTTGTTTTCGAATAACACGTCGTGTGACGTGCAAGAGTAAAACTAATTACGAGCGGGTACACCCCAGGGCTTATCTCCTCAGTATAAAAAAGAAAGTCATCCGCAGATGTTTCACTTGGAAATTGTCGGTCGACATAAGTGATCAAGAGGAAATATCTGCTGGTAAGTGTTGTAATCTTTGATAAAATTTTATATTTTATGTTTTATGGTCCAATGTCTTGCTAATTACAAGTCATATTGCTATGGTGACTGTGACCCATAGTATTATAACATCCTTATTAGCTTAAAAACTGCAAAAATTTTATTATTATTATTCCTACTATTATTATTATTACTACTATTTTTTCTTTCTATTTTAATCTCCTTTTCAGGGTTTTTCTTTTTAATCGGCCTTAGAGGCAAGATTAAAAGGGTGGGTTTATTAAAGGTTTAGATTTCTCCGCACTACTACTATTATTTTTATTACTATTCTTTTTATTCACCTTAATGGGATTTTTTCAGTAGTGTGGGCCTATCCGGCAACACACTACCCTACTATGTTAGGTTTAAGTGACGTCGAACTATTGCTGTTGTGCGGAGTATTACTATTATTATTATCACTATTATTACTATTACTATTATTACTATCACTACTATGATTTGTAACGGGACAGTTTTGCCTCGTTTCTTGGGCAACCATTAACAAATTAAACTAAATAAATAAACTACCAAATTAGAACAATTAAATACAACCAGATGTCATTGTTGTTAATGGGCGCCACCAGGGTTTTATAACTCGGTTCCTGGAACCGGAATAAGCAAGAGAGATAATCTACGGGTCGAGAGAGTGAGAGGAGGAGCTGTGAATAATAAAAACATTAGTTGCATATATTCGGTTTATTTACCAGTTTACAAAAGATTTATAACACTCACACACTCATACCAAAACTTAATACTAGTGGGCTTTTTAACCACGGTCTCCCATAACCTGCCTAAAACTAAACTCCACCAGAGTGACCCTTAAACTTTCCACAACTATGGGCTTTTTAACCACGGTACCCTAACCTGACTAAAACTAACTCCACCGGAGTAACCAATTTCTTATAACTAGTGAGCTTAAAAAGATTTAATTTTCACCCAACTGGTGATAATTCGTTTAATTAATTAATTTTGCCAAATTGATTTAGTTGGTAAACAATTATTAATAATATTTATCTCTAGAACTTATTTCAGTTCGATAAATAAATTAGAGTTAAACTCTGTAACTAATTTATATTTAAAATAAGAATTTACTGTCCACCATCTTATGAACGGGGACGCAACACAACGTCGTAAACGACTGAGACATTTATTTACTAAACCAAAGCCATGCCAATATTCGTGGTCTGAAACCCAACGGAATATTATAATATAAAAACAATTAATTAAACAATTGAATTACAACTTTACAATCTTAATAAATTAATAATAGTAATCTACGGACTATTAATCAACTAAATCGACTCTCCAAATAATTATGTAAATAAATTGAGGGAGAGAACACGGTCAAAATTACCCAAGGTGAAAAACACCCGGTCTTACTCCCAATGTCCTCTCCGGCCGGCTCACCAAATATTCCGGAACAAGATGGACGCCACAGGTACGTGGATACAAGTAGTAGAATACGTTGAGCTTCGCTGGTTCACTCCTCGCTGCCTTCTCTGGTATCCTTGGACAGTCCATGGGTCTTCTTGTCCTCACAGATTACACTGGATGTTCGTATTAAACTAAGCTGGCAGTCAGGCCGGTGGCTACTCCTCAACTAACTCTCTCCATCACTGTCCTCCGTCCTCAGCTCAGCAGTCCCGAATTTCCCCACTCCTGACATTTATGCACCTGAGTACTCACATTGCAGCGCAACGAGTGCTACGTCGATAACTAACTAACGATCGGGTCTTATCGAGACAGGATAATATAAATTACCCTGTTACACTCCCCCTCACCAGACGTGCACCCGGGAGCAGTATTTTGAAGTACTCACCAGGTCGGCCTCGACGATGAAGTGTGACTGTGTAGTTTGGAGCAGTACTCTTGGGATTGCCAGCTAGATGAACATGATTGAAGTTGAGATGACGACGATGTAATTGTAAGACAGCCAGACGTGGATGAAACTGAATAACCAAGTGCTTTATTTATGTTGAATGAAATTTTTCATCAAAACTTGTTTATGAGCCTCTCTTATTCCTAATTAACAACTGGACTTCTCTGGTATGGTTCCACACACATGTTGAGTTCTTGGCTCAAGGTTAATTTCGTGCCCAATTATTGTCGCAGCGTTGATGTTCGATACTTTATCCAATTTTACAGTACACGTCCAGAAACTCTTGAAGTTTATTTACTCACAATGATGTTATACATAAGCAGTAATTTCCTTACAGTTGATCAGCAACCGGAAAACTTCTGGGGTATCAGTAAAATTTCTATGAGCAATCCTTGTGACCAATTTTAAACACCAAGTTTCTCACGAAGTCCATACCCAAGACCAAGGAATAACTCAAGTCTGGTAATACTCACACAAGTACTGTCCACCTGCAACAGTTCCGACTCAATTAATAAAAGATGTTCCATTCTTACTCCTGCAAGTAGAATGATAAGCAAGAAACACTCTCTGTTGAGTTTGATCCTCCTGGAGTCCATCAGCAGCACAATCCTTGATGTCTTCATGTACTTTAGCGTTGACCTAACGAACTCTCACTACCAGCATTCAATATTCCAATCAACCTAACTCCAATTATCCCGATTGCTATCGGAATGCGTGACGTTTCAGCCAGTGGTAAACCGGTACTGTGTTTGGAGATCTGTCGTGACGTTAATCGTTGAATAAAAGATGCTGGAGGGTTCTTCCCCTGACGAATTGGAGGTAGCGTTTTCTCGAGACGAGACATAAGCTGAAGATGAAGCTTCCACTCGGAACGATGTCGACTCACTTATGCTGGCTCAAATTGAGGTTCAACTTCCTTCTCCCATGCAACATCTGAAGTTTGACAACTTCAGGTAGCTCTGCGTCCACAAGGATGCCTAAAATTTTGAGATGATTAGACTCAATTAATTCTGAGATTACCTCGAAAGTCACAGCTGACAGATCTTCTAACAACTTCACTCCATGGCAACTTCATGAGGACTGAACGACTCAACTTGAGTCTGTGAACTTGTTGTACTTGAGTTTATCTTAACAGGTGGTGAAATAACTGATGAGGTGGTATTTAATGAACGAACCATTCCAAGGAAAGAAACCGTTTTGCTTCTTCCCCGGTCATTACTAGGTCACCGGGACCCAATCCAAGGAGAGAGGTTCGCAGCCCTTCTCCCGGTCATTAATCAGTTCCTTACTATTCACAAAGTTATTAATTTGCTCATCTTCTAGTTGAGCGTCATTACTATTTTGAATATAGGTAATAGCTGTCCTTGCAGTATAACGACCTTCTTGATTACTCTGGATGGACAAGTTTGACGTAAAAGACCTGAACCTAGACAATTATTACAGACTTCCCGACGTATACCTTCACAAAACTCGAATATCTATCCAGATCACTACAAATGAAGCACGTACTTGGTCTTCGCATGTAACGTGAATCAACTACAGTCGAGCATTAGATGTTGAAGCTGACTGTGCTAACCGAGCTGCATTACGTGACTGTTGAGAAGCTGCAAACTGTCCAGATGGTTGAGTAGACGGAATTTGTTGTCTTTGATATAACTGCTGACGAGAATAGGCTTTCATTACGAGATACGGAGTCGTCAGACGTCACAACACTCCATATTTATTATAATACTCTCCACAACTTCATATCAACACAACATTTAAGTAGACTTACGTAGGTATAACTGGTGAGATGATTCACAACCACTACTTCAGTAACACTATTACCTGTTTGCATCCTTATGGTAAAATTTTCTCAAAAATTTAACTGTATAATATCAGATGAAGTTATCTTAACCTCAAGGACCTCTCGAAACGACGAAGATGCTCGATGTTGACTAGTTGACGGTAGCTCTTGGTAACAGGGCTGACCAGACGCACTAGCGTACTCCCCTTCCGCCAGACCGTAACCCACCGGGTTAACGGTTGAATTCGATGACTAGTCAGCTTGAACCGCGTGGATGGTCTTGAGGTATACAAATAATTATATAGATTGAAGCTCAACAGCGTATATCTTAATTGTAATTGTCGGCATGTTAAAGAGGTTCTGCTGAATCGTATTAGAGACAGTGCAACTCTAGTTAATGTTCATATTTTTGAGATATTTGCGTCTGAAGTTTCTATATAAAGTCGAATTTTTCAACAAATTGAACTCCATTTTTAGGTACTTTGCATGAGGTGAAGTAGGTAAGACACATGTCGGTATGTTGAACTGGCTCTGCTTAATCGTATAAGAGATAGAACGACTCCAGTTAATGTTCATATTTTGATTTATTTACGTATAAACTTTGTTTGTGTAGTCGATTTTCCAAAAAATTGAACTCCTCTTTTAGGTACTTTGCATGAGGTGAAGTGGGTCAGACATATGTAGGCATGTTGAAGAGGCTCTGCTAAATCGTACAAGAGACAGAACGACTCCAGTTAATGTTCATATTTTTGAGATATTTGCGTCTGAACTTTTCATGTACAGCCAATTTAAAAAAAAAATGAAAAACAACTTTAAGGTTCTTTTCATGAAGTAAAGTGGGTAAGACATATTTCGGCATGTTAAACAGGCTCTGCTAAATCGTTTAAAGTACAGAGCGATTCCAGTTAATGTTCATATTTTTAAGATATTTACGTCTAAACTTTATTTGTGTAGTAGATTTTTCAAAAAATTGAACTCCTCTTTTAGGTACTTTGCATGAGGTGAAGTGGGTCAAACATATGTAGGCATATTGAAGAGGCTCTGTTGAATCGTATAGGAGACAGAGCGACTCCAGTAAATGTTCATATTTTTGAGATATTTGCATCTGAATTTTCTATATGAAGTCGAATTTAAAAAAAAATTGAACTCCACTTTTAGGTACTTTGCATGAAGTGAAGTGGGTAAGACGTATCTTTGCATGTTAAACGGGCTCTGTTGAATCGTTTAAGAGACAGAGCGACTCCAGTTAATATTCATATTTTTGAGATATTTGCGTCTGAAGTTTCTATATGAAGTCGAATTTTTCAAAAAATTGAACTCCACTTTTAGGTACTTTGCATGATGTGAAGTGGGTTAAACATATCTCGGCATGTTGAACAAGCTCTGCTGAATTGTTTAAGAGACAGAGCGACTCCAGTTAATGTTCATATTTTTGAGATATTTGCGTTTGAATTTTCTATATGAAGTCGAATTTTTCAAAAAATTTAACTCCACTTTAAGGTACTTTGCATGAGGTGAAGTGGGTAAGACACATGTCGGCATGTCGAAGAGTCTCTGCTGAATCGTATAACAGACAGAGTGACTCCAGTTAATGTTCATATTTTTGAGATTATTGCGTCTGAACTTTCTATGTATAGCTGATTTTTTCAAAAATAAAGAACAAGTTTTAGGAACTTTGCATGAAGTGAAGTGGGTAAGACACATGTCGGTTTGTTGAACAGGCTCACTCGAATCGTATAAGAGACAGAGCGATTCCAGTTAATGTTCATATTTTTAAGATATTTACGTCTAAACTTTATTTGTGTAGTAGATTTTTCAAAAAATTGAACTCCTCTTTTAGGTACTTTGCATGAGTTGAAGTGGGTATAACATATGTCGGCATATTGAACAGGCTCTGCTGAATCGTTTAAGATACAGAGCGACTCAAGTTAATGTTTATATTTTTGCGATATTTGCATCTGAACTTTCTATGTATAGCCGATTTTTTCAAAAATAAAGAACAACTTTAAGGTACTTTGCATGAAGTGAAGTGGATAAGACATATGTCCGCATGTTAAACACGATCTGCTAAATCGTTTAAAGTACAGAGCGATTCCAGTTAATGTTCATATTTTTAAGATATTTACGTCTAAACTTTATTTGTGTAGTAGATTTTTCAAAAAAGTGAACTCCTCTTTTAGGTACTTTGCATGAGGTGAAGTGGGTAAGACATATGTAGGAATGTTGAAGAGGCTCTGCTGAATCGTATAAGAGACAAAGCGACTCCAGTTTATGTTCATATTTTTGAGATATTTGCGTCTGACCCTTTCATGTACAGCCAATTTTTTCAAAAAATGAAAAACAACATAACGGTACTTTGCATGAAGTGAAGTGGGTAAGATATATGTTGGCATTTTGAACAGGCTCTGGTGAATCGTATAAGAGACACAGTGACTTCAGTTTATGTTCATATTTTTGAGATATTTGCGTCTGAACTTTCTATGTACATCTGATTTTTTCAAAAATAAAGAACAACTTTTAGGTACTTTGCATGAAGTGAAGTGGTTAAGACACATGTCAGCATGTTGAACAGGCTCTGCTGAATCGTATAAGAGACAGAGAGACTCCAGTTAATTTTCATAATTTTGAGATATTTGCGTCTGAACTTTCTTTGTACAGCTTATTTTTTCAAAAATAAAGAACATTTTTTAGTTACTTTGCATGAGGTAAAGTGGGTAAGACATATGTCGGCATGTTAAGGAGGCTCTGCTGAATCGTATAAGAGACAGAGAAACTCCAGCTAAATTTCATATTTTTGAGATATTTGCGTCTGAATTTTCTATATGAAGTCGAATTTTTCAAAAAATTGAACTCCACTTTTAGGTACTTTGCATGAGGTGAAGTGGGTTAGACACATGTCGGCATGTTAAACAGGATCTGTTGAATCGTTTAAAGTACAGATCGATTCCAGTTAATGTTTATATTTTTAAGATATTTACGTCTTAACTTTATTTGTGTAGTCGATTTTCCAAAAAATTTAACTCCTCTTTTAGGTACTTTGCATGAGGTGAAGTGGGTCAAACATATGTAGGCATGTTGAAGTGGCTCTGCTAAATCGTACAAGAGACAGAGCGACTCCAGTTAATGTTCATATTTCTGAGATATTAACGTCTGAAATTTCTATATGAAGTCGAATTTTTCAAAAAATTGAACTCCGCTTTTAGGTACTTTGCATGATGTGAAGTGGGTAAAACATATCTCGGCATGTTGAACAAGCTCTGCTTAATCGTTTTAGAGACATAGCGACTCCAGTTAATGTTCATATTTTTGAGATATTTGCGTCTGAAGTTTCTATATGAAGTCGAATTTTTCAAAAAATTTAACTCCACTTTTAGGTACTTTGCATGAGGTGAAGTGGGTAAGACACATGTCGGCATGTCGAAGAGGCTTTGCTTAATCGTATAACAGACAGAATGACTCCAGTTAATGTTCATATTTTTGAGATTATTGCGTCTGAACTTTCTATTTACAGCTGATTTTTTATAAATAAAGAACAACTTTTAAGTACTTTGCATGAGGTGAAGTGGGTAAGACACATGTCAGCATGTTAAAAAGGCTCTAATGAATCGTATAAGAGACGGATCGTTTCCAGATAATGGTCATATTTTTGATTTATTTACGTATAAACTTTTTTTTGTGTAGTCGATTTTCCAAAAAATTGAACTCCTCTTCTAGGTACTTTGCATGAAGTGAAGTGGATAAGACATAAGTCGGCATGTTGAACAGGCTCTGCTGAATCGTATTAGAGACAGAGCGTTTTCAATTAATGTTCATATTTTTGATTTATTTACGTATAAACTTTGTTCGTGTAGTCGATTTTCCAAATAATTGAACTCCTCTTTTAGGTATTTTGCATGAGGTGAAGTGGGTAATAAGTCGGCATGTTGAATAGTTTCTGTTGAATCGTTTAAGAGACACAACAATTCCAGTTAATGTTCAATTTTTTTGAGATATTTGCGTCTGAACTTTCTATGTACAGCTGATTTTTTCAAAAATAAAGAACAACTTTTAGGTACTTTGCATGATGTGAAGTGGGTAAGATACATGTCGGCATGTTGAACAGGCTCCGCTGAATCGTATAAGAGACATAGCGACTCCAGTAAATGTTCGTATTTTTGAGATATTTGCGTCTAAACTTTATTTGTGTAGTCGATTTTCCAAAAAATTTAACTCTTCTTTTAGGTACTTTGCATGAGGTAAAGTGGGTAAGACACATGTCGGCATGTTGAAGAGGCTCTGCTGAATCGTACAAGAGACAGAGCGACTCCAATTAATGTTCATATTTTTGAGATATTTGCGTCTGAAATTTTCATGTACAGCCAATTTTTTCAAAAAATGAAAAACAACTTTAAGGTTCTTTTCATGAAGTAAAGTGGGTAAGACATATTTCGGCATGTTAAACAGGCTCTGCTAAATCGTTTAAAGTACAGAGCGATTCCAGTTAATGTTCATATTTTTAAGATATTTACGTCTAAACTTTATTTGTGTAGTAGATTTTTCAAAAAATTGAACTCCTCTTTTAGGTACTTTGCATGAAGTGAAGTGGGAAAGACATATCTCTGCATGTTGAACAGGCTCTGCTGAATCGTTTAAGACACAGAGCGATTCCAGTCAATATTCATATTTTTGATTTATTACGTATAAACTTTGTTTGTGTAGTCAATTTTTAAAAATTGAACTCCTCTTATAGGTACTTTGCATGAGGTGAAGTAGGTAAGACATATGTCTGCATTTTTAAGAGGCTCTGCTTAATCGTATAAGAGACGGGAGACTCCAATTAATGTTCATATTTTTGAGATATTTGCGTCTGACCTATTCATGTACAGCCAATTTTTTTAAAAAATGAAGAACAACTTTAAGGTACTTTGCATGAAGTGAAGTGGGTAAGATATATGTCGGCATGTTGAACAGGCTCTGCTGAATCGTATAAGAGACACAGCGACTCTTCATATTTTTGAGATATTTGCGTCTGAACTTTCTATGTACAGCTGATTTTTTCCAAAATAAAGAACAACTTTTAGGTACTTTGCATGAAGTGAAGTGGGTAAGACACATGTCGGAATGTTGAACAGGCTCTGCTGAATCGTATAAGAGACAGAGCGACTCCAGTTAATTTTCATATTTTTGAGATATTTGCGTCTGAACTTTCTATGTACAGTGTTAAAACATATATGATTACTATAGGAATAAAATACTGTTAATAGACATGAAACTCATTTTATTTCTCATTAGTTTATAAAAGGTACCCTATTTAAATTATTTACTGCTACTAATTAAATAATGAATATTTATTTCTAGCATAACACTAGGAAAATAATAGCACTTAGCATAATACACGCCTAAATAAATTATAAATCGCTTCTAAAAATGTACAAGGGTTTCGTCTACATGAAGTAAGCAATGTGACCGATAGCTACTTATCTCTTATGTATGACGTTCAGCAGCACGTACGTACACTGGTAAAAGAGTGCTTCACCGGCAGAGCTCCAACGCAAAAGTGTCTGTGGCTCTGGCCAGCTGGCCTTATATAACCTGAAGTAAACAAGGGTGACGCAAGCAACGTGATCCGATAGTTGCGCCACCTACTATGATGACTCGACTAATCTTTTATAACTGAACATGTTAAAACTAACGGTAAAATCATATTTGGTATTTCTTAATTAAAATCATAATTTTTAACATAATTTGATATGAAATTATTACTTATTATGTTGATATAACATGATGCAACACGTAGTCATAACGGATATTGTTTACGTTGTCATAATCATTTTAGATATTTATTCCTTTTGTAATAAAATATGCAAATCAGAATTAAAACTAATAATTGACATGGTCTGCACTTAGATTCTAGGTCTATCATCTCGACCATCCTGACCATTATTTGCGTCCCTGCAAATAGACAAAAATGGATTTAATTTACCATATAACATTAGGAGTTAGGTTTCAATCATCCATGAATAATTTCAATGATGGCCCATAGATCAGTTGCTATCCTTATTGTTAAAAATCTCTTATTCAATCATCACTTCATCGTGATGGCCCAATAACAATCATTCATTGCCTTTTAAGGCAACGGCCCAAAAATTAATATAAATTAACTAGTCAATCGTTGCCCTTGAGCAACGGCCCATAACAATCATCACTTTATAGCGATGGCCCATTAAAAAAAAGCTTATTAAGAATACAAAATAAGTCACTCGTTGCTTTTGAGCAACGGCCCATAGCAATCATCACCTCGACAGGGAGGGTCCATAAAAATCAGCTATATATTTTACCATTTAACTTTCTAGTAGATCGATTAGCTCCTCGGTACTATCGACGCTGCTATCATCAGAATCACTCTCAGTTTCCGTATCATTTGTAAATTTCCTTAAGACATCATTTGCTACAACAGCACTAAACTTTTTATATCCTTTAAGCCCTTTCAAA
This sequence comes from Coleophora flavipennella, assembly GCA_947284805.1. Taxonomy (NCBI): domain Eukaryota; kingdom Metazoa; phylum Arthropoda; class Insecta; order Lepidoptera; family Coleophoridae; genus Coleophora; species Coleophora flavipennella. Next base: position 6,874,447 of record OX369309.1, on the reverse strand, counting down.
GCAGTTATAACATATCTATCATTTCCTAGGCATTTTGTTATTTTGTAGGGTCCACTATATTTTTGCTTCAATTTTCTCCTCGCATCCTTTGAGGCAGCCTCTGATTTATTCCATAAAACTAAATCGTTAGTTTTATATTGGGTCGGTTTCCTTCTTTTAGCATCGAACCTCTTTTTCATGGCCTTTGCAGTCTTATCAATGCTTCGGTTTGCTCGTTTCCTATTCTCTTGTGCCGTCTGCTCATCATCTACGACATTATTTGCCATACCTTGGAGTAAGCCTCGTGAAGCTTTAAACATCAGTCTGTACGCTGGGAATCCGGTAGTAGTATTTGTAGTGTTGTTGATTCCCCATACAACTTTCCCTAAACATAAGTCCCAGTCCTTTTCCTCTTTTGTGCTCTTGTTAATGGCTTCTATTAGAGTCCTGTTGTATCTTTCTACTTGGCCATTTGATCGAGGGGAGTGTAACACCCCTACCCGGCCTAACATACAAATATATAAATATAGTTGAACCTACCTATAATACGCATACGTGCATACAACATACAACCTACCGCTATCTACCTATAAGGAGTATGTAAACTATACTTGATTTTTATTGCATTTTAAAATACGATTAAACGTTTGGCCAGATCGTCTAGAGAACCCTAAATTGTGATCGCAGTAACCCAGAGTCTTTTTGAAGGCGAATGACAAGTTATTTTTAAGAGATTAATCTATCACGTTGTGTTTGGACGAACGATGTAGTCTAACCTATAATTTTGAAGTATTTCGCGCAGAACCCTAATTTCCCTCCTGTGATTGGTCCCTATTTTGGGCCCCCCCAAATTGGGAAGGGTAGCTAGCCCCCAGTGCTCGGAATAACGTAATACTTGACTGACGTCAGTACTGCATTATTTTGGTGATTAAAACAATGTACATCTAACTCAAAGTAATTGAACGAGCGATTTTAGCTCTACACAGATAATTATAACTACGTGAGCCCCGCTAGCTACTGTCTCTGGCAGGCCACTAAGGTACATGATCAGAGTCCACCCTCTTCAAGTGTATTTTAATTAAGCTACACGACAATGTAAAGTGTACTATGCCATGTTCCACCCGAATCCCAAAGCTAGTGTATATAAAACGCTTGTGAGGCGCCTTATTATACGTGTATAGTGTGAACTATAGCTGAGTCTTTACAGCCATAGCTTGTCCATCCCTATTCGTCAGGTAGGATTAATACCTTCGAACAGTGACTGATCGCGAATACATATTAGCACTAGGTACTACAATAAAGTAGATATTCCGACTTGAATGTCGCTCATCCTGTGAGAAGAGCACTACGGAATGTGAAATAAGTAGTTGATCTACTAATATGGTTCTTAGACCTGGAACTGTGCCATACAGTTGTATATAATGATATAAAGACCTGCGGTCTATATAACTAGAGCGAAATGGACACGATATCCATCGTGCCGCCGGCTCCAAAATAATACATAGTGTTAAAGCTCTGTCTTTAGACGTAGCAAACCCTTGATAAAGGGCGAAAGTAATGTCAGTTTAATAGTTTGACTGAACGTGAAGAACAACGAACCAACACAGTCGCAACCCACTGTGAGACCCACGCGAATCATAGTCGCGGCATCACAATTAGGTCAAAGCGAGAAGGCGTGTAAGCCAAGTGCTTGGTCGAGGCGCTAGTTCAGGACGCAATAGGAGCCGACAGGACCCGGACACCGTGAACACTGCCCATAATATCCGAAAACCGTAGAATAGATTTAGTTTCTAAATCTAGCGCATATTAACTGACCCTAGCTACGGTTACCATCAGGATGGGTCGGCTACCTTCATCATAATCGGTCTTACTATAATCACTATTAGTAAGGCGCGAACGCCTAACCTATTCGTATGTTTGCTCAATACCTTCCTAGACGCTTGGTCCGATTCAGGTGAAATTCTGCCAAGGCATGCTTGTGATAAGCTACAGATAGGACCTACCTATCTAAAATTACTTTAGTATCAGAATAGGCGAAGCTCGAACTCCTATAGTTTGTTTGTTAGTCCATTACATTTTATCCCATAAAAGTGTGGACAGATTTAGCTAAAATTTGGTAAAATTAGGAGTTGTTCATATCTATGAACCACTGAACTACATATCTAGCCCATATTGCATGGAGCTTGGTAAACAGCCATCTCAAGTATGACATAGGCCTTCCCGCGACAGCATAGCGCCGTACTATCTCGAATGAGATTAGTGAACTGAGTGGACCACGTGTTCACGGAACCCTAAAACTTATAATGCCGCGTGGCACTTGCAGTGAAGGCATTTCGTAAATAAATAAAACGTTGGCATAGCTTAGACCTACCTACTACTTATTCAATAATATGATTCGCATTTCTTCTTAATAACGTTATTCTAAAACCTAATTCGCTATTCCCTAGTAATAGATTTATTTACTAGAATTCCTACAGCACTGTACCAACCCGAATGAAATTAATGAACTGAGTGGACCACGTGCTCGCGGAACCCTAAAGCTTGTGATACCACGTGTCACCTGCAGTGACGGCAGTTCGATAAAGTAAAACGTGGCATCGCTTAGACCTACCTACTATTTATTCACTAATATGACTCGTTTCTTCCTAACAACGTTATTCCAAAACCTAATTCGCTATTCCCTAGTAATATATTTATTAACTAGATTTCCTACAGATCGCAATCCCCCTAACTCAGCCCTAGTTTTTCCCTATCCTAGCGAGATAGCTAAGTATTACGAGAACTAAATTTTATTTTGATGTCCATGTTTCAACAAATAGTTACAACTCGTGGCGGCTTTATTCGTCTTTCCCCCGGGGTACTAAACCAACCGTGCCTTCGAGATGAACCAATTAGGTGTAGTGTGTCATGGTGTGGTGAGTACCTAAAGCTAACTTGTGTCCTAGTTCCCTACGGCTAAAGTGTACCTGCCCTGAATAAGAAATGCCGCTGCCACGACAGACCAGGTCTGCCGCTTCGCTGCACCTCCTAAACAGTGTGTTTGGATGGGATTTGGATAGGTAAGGCCTGTCCCAAATACGGTGGCTCCGTACATGAGTGCGCTAACGCTTGTCCAACCTGTGGTCCTCATGACGGTAGGTCGTAAGATGGTACAGTCAGGATGTTCCGGCCATAACCAAACTTGGGTCGCTAGCCAGGCAAGCCCTCCTGTCAGCTTGCTTTCGGCACTTGCATTGATAAACCCACGCTTCGTTGTCACGGTTGCGTATCCACGTGAATTAAATCAACTAGCCTTCCTGAAAACATGAACTACCAACCTGGTCACTTGACGATACCTTCAGCTAGCAACCGACCTGGCATCTTGTTTCAATTCCTAGATCCCAGCTCGATTGCCCACTGTACCTCACTTCCTAACTGCACTAAACTATGGCTTGATCCCAGGTAGGAGCCTGAACTTTCGAAGGCAAATAACTAGGATTTCGGCCACACTAAATTCTATTCTAAACTCACAATATAAAGTGAGATTCCTAAGTTAATTCGCGACTAATAAGTACTTGGCGTGACACTTGCCCGGGGCGCGCGGCAGCTGTTCTTCGGATACGTCCTCCTCCTCTGGTGGTCTGTTCGACTGAATCCCGCTACGTCCGCGTGTCCGTGGTTTTAAAAGCTTTCACACAGACGCAGCCTCGGCAGCGCGCGGGCCGCCGCACACATACAACCGACCTCGTGGTCGAACTGCGCGAGCGCCGGCCGCTGTCCGGACGCAGACAGGGCGGCGCCTCTATCCCTTTAGCCTCGGTTTTCGCGCCATTTATTACCTAAGGCAATCTGTTATAACGTGCGCACCGCGTGGTTCGAATGACGACCGACAGGCGGCAGTCTGGCTTCTCGGAAATAATCCCTGAGCTAATTTGTTTCAATAACTGTCTATTCACTCGACTCGAGGTTAATCCTCACCCGACCGAACAAAACTAGTTATGTTTTTCCCAATAGACAGATTCCTTTTAGTCTATCAAGACTTACTGTATTACCTATAGATATTTATTTATACATATGGATCCGTTACAATCCAACCCCCTGAAAATTTTTTAAAAATAGAATTCAGAGAATTGTCTTTTTGAAATTTTCAAAATAGCTAATAACTATTAAAATTTCCTGTTGGCACATTCTCCCCTAAGTGTGGTGTGTATTTAAACCAGGCATGTCATTTATTGTCCCTTGATTGATACACTCAACCATAAACAAAACCAGATTAGCACAGGACCAGCTCCTGCCATCACAGAGGAGTTCGAACGGGCATTTCGGGTGTGAGTCGAAGCCACTGCTACGTTCGCGCATAGGCGTATACATTGAGTGGACCACTAGCTTCCAATTCCCCACGCACCAGGAAACTCTACTGGCATACGCGCATTAGTAAATTGTCAATCTAGTTTACCTCTCCAAACTGTCTGTGATATAACTGAAGCGGTTCCCGCGACAATCAGTCAAGTTTTCCGAATAGAGCTTCCCCCAAGTGACAATAGAATCTTACCTTGGAGTATGTATAGTGTATAAGTCCAGTTCTTAGCTTCTGGTAGAGTAATTAGCCCAAACCAACGTAACGTAAGACTCAAAAGAACAAATTGTTGGTTCAAACTATTTTTGTATACATGAAGAAGGACAGCGTGTGCCAACAGCTGACTCAGATATCCAGTATTTGTTGACTCTCCTTCAAGATCACGCTCCCCTTAATTTTATTCCCAAAATATCAAAGCAACTCACACAAAACCCCTCTTTTCACATCACTCTCAAATTTCCTTTTGTAACATTCCAATCCTGGAAAGGTCAACAAATCCTTATCTTCAGCCAGGATATTTATTGTAGTCAACACAAGAGAATATGTAGACCTATTTTCAAGTATTTAAACACAATTCTCCAATAAACCCCAAACATGGACACATCTATGACTGTGACATTTTCATATCGCAGCTAAGTCACGTTCCGAAACTATTTTTCATTACTAAACGCCAGTATGTATTATAACAACAAGGCTGCCCTAAGTAAATTATTTGAACAAGAATATCACGCATTTCCCTTTTTCAATCAGAGTTAACTACGACTCTGTGCTGTGTATTACTGACCTCCACCTTCCCCTCAGTCAGTCCGCAATCCAACCAATAGAAATGCATGATCTTCCTTACAAATAGACTGAAACTATAACCTTTCGTTTTACAAGTTTAATATACCTCCTGTACCTGAAAAACATTTACCCTTTTACCTTTTACCTAGCAAGAATATAATAGAACTCTACCACTATATTCAAGCTGTACCTTCTGTAGTAAACCCAATTTTATTACCGTAATTTACCGTTACCTAGCAAGAATATAATAGAACTCTACCACTATATTCAAGCTGTACCTTCTGTAGTAAACCCAATTTTATTACCGTAATTTACCGTTACCTAGCAAGAATATAATAGAACTCTACCACTATATTCAAGCTGTACCTTCTGTAGTAAACCCAATTTTATTACCGTAATTTACCGTTACCTAGCAAGAATATAATAGAACTCTACCACTATATTCAAGCTGTACCTTCTGTAGTAAACCCAATTTTATTACCGTAATTTACCGTATAGCGGGGAAAATAAAATATCATTCCTTATACACATTTATTCTAACAATACTCCTCTTTTGCTAGTCAATTCCTATCCTAGGATTTATTTTACCTTTACCCCAGGCGAACTTGATTACTCTAACACCAGCCAAAGTTCGAAACTCATATTATGTACACACCCACACACATACACATACCCATATGTAAAGGCAATGCTAGAACTCTACATATAATATTTATTATTCTTAATTAACACATACTATGAAACCTTAACTTACTACACTATTTCCTAGTTCTATTACATCCTTATCTAATTACTTATCCTACTTGCCCACTATTTAGGTAATGAAATAATTAACAAATCTTAAATCAACTTAATGCTTGTAACGCGTTTTAATTACTCGAATTTCGGAATCAACCTCTCAAACTAGTTTCTGTCCCATCCCCGGTCCTATTTACTTGTAGTACCGTGATAGATTAACGGCATTGAAGTTTCCCCTAATTTCACCCGTATTAGGGTGCATCAAAGTGTACACATTTTGGAACGGTATTGAAGCTACCCTAAACGGACCCTCATAAAGTAATTCAAATTTCTTTGTCAATTTCTTTTGAGCATCCGATTTATTCAATTTCTTTAATTTAACCCAATCCCCTATTTGAAATTGTATAGTCTTATTCCTCTTATTAAATGCCCGCTGTCGAATTGAGCTAGCCTTCTCTAGGTTTTTCCTTACCTGGCCTCGTATCTCCTCAACATTACCCAACCTCTGATACCCTAATATTGAATCATAACTCATTCGCGTGGGACTTCCGTAAAGAATCTCGCTTGGTGTGAATCCCGTGCTTTCATGATAAGTATTGTTATATAATTGTTCCAATTTTGGTAACATAGTTGCCCAACCCCTGTGGTTAGTATGGCAAAAGGTACGAAATAACCTACCCAATTCCCTATTTACCCTTTCTGTGATATTTGGTCTAGGATTCCTCACTGTAGTATAAATTGCCTTGATTCCCAGTTGCCTCATACCATTTTTCCATACATCACTACTAAATTGAGTCCCATTGTCCGTCATTATTGATTGTGGCCATATGATTTGTGCAAACTGCCTTATTTTTCCCACGACAGCCTTAGAAGTTGCCTTCTTTAAATCATAGAACTTCACAAATTTACTAAACGAATCCTGTACAACCAGAATATATGCAGATCCGAATTTCCCCTTAGGCAGCGGGCCGTACAAGTCAGCCATCACTAACTCCCCTATTGCCTGAGTTACCACACTTTGGCATGGTCCTACTTGCTTAGCATTGTTACTCTTTGACATCTGACAAATGTGACATAGCCTTAACCACGACTTTACATCTCTGGACATGCCGATCCAATAGAACCGCTCTCTTAGGTACCTCACTATCTTATAAGCCCCCTGGTGCCCCATCTCTACATGAGTTTGTATAACTACTTCATCCCTCAAGCTCTTAGGTAAATAAGGGACCTTACTAAGATCGTTTCTTCTGACATAAACTATGCCATTTTCTTCAACGCAAATTGACGCTACTCTACCTATCCTACTCGACTCAAATAGCTGTGCCTTGATTTGCATATCAATTGTTCTAACTTCCTCGTCTTGGCATTGAAGCTCGGCCAACCTTGACAACTTTTGTTCTAACTCCTTATTTTTCCCCGTTTCGGTATATAATATTTCCGGTTGTATGATCTTTTCTTCCTGAACCCTTTCCCCTGTAGGTAAATATCTCGACAGAGTGTCAGCTACCACATTCTCCTTGCCTTTTATATGCTCTACCCTGTACGTAAACTGTTCTAAATACAAGATCCACCGAGTTATTCGTCCATTATACAATTTCCACTTTTTTACGAATTGCAAAGCTTTATGGTCCGTTTGTATGATAATTTCGGCACCCCTAAGATAAGTCTCGAACTTCTTAATACAGCTTATTACAGCGTAAAACTCCTTTTCCGTAACTGTCCAATTTAACTCTGACCCTCTCAATGACCTACTGTAGAAACTTATTATACGCTGTTCAGAAGCGTCATTTAATTGGAACAGCACCCCAGCAAGTCCTATCCCCGAACTATCAGTTTGTAAATAGAATGGTCTCAAGAAATCCGGAAAATGCAACCTAATCGTGTCTATAAAGGCGCTCTTAATTAATTCAAAAGCCTCCTGTTCCACTTGTCCCCACATCCACGGCACGCCTTTCTTTAATAATTTACATAATGGTACGATATAATTATTATAGTTTGGTATGAACCGCCTGTAAAAATTACACAATCCCAAAAAGGCCCTTAACTGTTTGATCTTCCCCGGACGCGGGAACTCTTGTATAGACCTAACCTTTTCTGGATCAGTCATAACCCCTTCAGTTGAAATTATGAACCCCAACATCCTTACTTCCTTACACAAGAACTCACACTTTTCTAAATTACATGTCATACCCGCAATTTCTAACCTTTCCAACACCTTGTCTATATGTTCCAAGTGTAAACTTAAATCCCCACAGGTAATTATAGCCAAATCGTCCAAGTAGTTCACGCAGAACTCGCGTACCTCTGTACCTAGTATTATATCCATTGCTCTACTAAAACTACCTACTGACGTTTTTAACCCTTGAGGTAGGACATTATAAACGTAACTCTTACCGTTCACTGTGAACCCTGTATACTTTTTACTAGCTTCCGTAAGTGAAATCTGAAAATACGCGTTATTAAGATCAATTATAGTCATATACTTAGCTCCATGGAAGGCATTTATGATATCTACTTGCATTGGAGGCTTTTCCGAATCGGATACCATGTACTTATTTATCTCCCTTGCATCTAACAAAACGCGTATTGAACCGTCCTTTTTTAGCGTGAACGTCAATGGGCTGCTATACGGAGTAGCTGACCTACTTATGATCCCTAACCCTTCCATTTCGCTTAGCTTCTCATCTAATTTGGCCCTGTACGCATACGGAACCGGATATGATCGCTTCATGATAATAGGATGTTTTCCCATCTTAATCTCATGCTCATAACAGTTGGCCCTTCCTAATTTCACCGTGAAAAGCTTCGAGTGTCTGTTGAATATGGATTCCAATTTTATCAGGGCCTCATGGTCCCTAATATCCCCTATTTTCACGTTAAAACTCCTATTTCCATTTCTCATTTCATTTGAATTATTCTTCTTTTGTTCCGACCTGCTGATGGAAAATTCCAAAACCAATTTTTCTTGCCCATTTTTAATAAGTACACCCCTTGTTTCACTACTCAAGTCTAATATCACTTCATGTTTCGTCATCCAATCAAATCCTATTATCAGTGGTCGCGACAGGCCTGGTATAACCAAAAAGCTTGTGTCAAACACTCTATCTCCTAGTTTCATTGGCAAAAGGACCATACTTTGTATTTTCGCGCTTTTCTGCCCTACTGCCCCTTTTATATGAAAAGGTTTGACAGGTAGTATAGGTATTTTATCGACTTTATTCCTAATTTCATTCCAAAACTCTTCAGATATACACGTAACATCACTACCTGTATCCAACAACCCTAGCAACTCATACTGATAAATCTGCACCTCGATCTCCGACCTAAAATTATCATCCTCATCCTGCGGTTCGACGGTTTCGTCGAACACTGCATTCGATATTGGCCTTGCGAAGCTTCTTTCACTAAACAGCTCTGACCTCAATTTTATCCGATCTACAAGACACCTTGCTATGGAATCCCCCTCCTCGGCTTCCTTCTCCCACAACGAGCCTGTAAACCCCAATCCAGATCTATCAGTTTGACCTACTCCTTTCAAGGGTATCCTCAACCCCCTTCCATTTATTCCCAAAAGGTCACCTGGTCTCCAGCCCATTTTTAACATTAAATTTAACGGAACATCCCCTTTTTCTGAAGTTAACCCGGGGACGGGACAGTCAACTTCATTTAATTTAAATCACCCTGATTATCATTAGTACAATCAATAACAGCAGTAACCTTGCTAACATTATTATTGGGTCCCTTCCTAAAATTACTGTTTCCGGATTGTTCGGGTTTCCTCCAGCTTTGATAATTGCGTTGTATATCACGCTTACGCTTATCTATTGTACTCTGTTGCCCTGGTACCTGACTAACATTGCTATTCTGCTTAATTTCCTGTTTACTAATATCATCCAAACCCCTCAAGAACTCTGCCGTCTCAATTATTGTAGTTATTTTGGACAAAGACCATAAACTCTGTACATTCCTAGGGTAATGCCTAATTACGTCCGTCACTAATTGAGTTTCGGGTATCTGAAACGTGAGCATTTGAGCTTGTCCTGTCAACTGCAAGAAGTGCCCTAACATCGTTGGATGTTTCTGCTTATCCCATATGCTATGAACGATATTACGCCGAAGGATACTTTGTTCTGTCTCTCCCCAATAGATTTTTAGAAAATCTTCCCTGAAATCCTCAAATGTAGCCCAACGACTCTTGTAAATCCTAGCCCAATCCCTAACTTCTCCGATCAAACACTCGACTATTAAATCGATTTCTTTACCTTCCCTAGGTAACCTCTTGAGATAACTCTTTAAATCCTCAATGAAAGTTACAGGATGGATATTGCCCTTATTAGAGAACTTGGGCTTCTCCATATTTTGTACGTTACACATAGTGATAGCTGGTCTCAATACATTTCCTTCACTCAACTGTGGGGCTGACTCCATTGTGGCAGTCCCCGGCGCCTCTAACCCCTGATTATCTTCCCCGCCAACAATTTCCGAAGAGGGCAAGATTTGAGGAATCCCTAGCTCCGATTCGTCGTTTTGCCCCATCGTAGTGTCCTGGCTTACATTAATAGGTACCTGAGCTAATTTTCCCTGTTCATTTAACCTATCTTCTATACTATTTATCTTAGTTGAAAGCACTCCAAAAGTACGCCGCATGGAACGGTAAAGAAATCCAGTAGCGTCCATACGCCTCCTTTGTACTATAGGTGATACTGGTAACGATGTGGAATGGGCCATATCCACGAATCCTGTTCCAGTCCTGCCATTTTCCCCTATTACATTCCCCTGCTGTTCTGTCCCCCCTCCAGAATTTACTGTCATTGCCTCCGGTTCTGCCTCCAATTGTGCTAAATTTGGAGCACTTGTCTGAACCCCTCCCTGAACTGGTGTAGGGTCTGATTTCTTTCCCTTAGCCTTCCTAGTGGACCGCCTCATCTTCTCCTGAACCAAAGAGTGAACCTCCAAAGCGTTCAATACTCCGCAAATATGTACTATGAGAACCTAAAACATAATATTTAACTTAATTCGATTGCCCATGCAAAATGGATTTAGCATCGCCTAAAGTTTACGTGATGTAAATTTCCAATCAACAATCAATAACCAGTGATAGGAGATTCCCTCCTACCTATTAACATTTTCGAATGCTACACTTATACCAACACTAGTGCAAAGAGACCATCCTTTATTCTGTCAGATTGAGTGATTACTTTGGAATTTAGCCATTTTTTTTTTTTTCTTAACCACAACAGGAACCGAACCTGCGACCCTAGTATGCGAAGCTACTAGCTACTCCTATAACGTAAATAAATTAAAACTTAAAAAAAAATATTTTTTCAACCGCAACAGGAACCGAGCCTGCGACCCTAGTATGCGAAGCTACTAGCTACTCCTATAACGTAAATAAATTAAAACTTAAAAAAAAATATTTTTTTCAACCGCAACAGGAACCGAGCCTGCGACCCTAGTATGCGAACTAACTATTTCTAGTTTACAACCTAGATATATTAAGAACTAAAAAATTTTTTTTCTAAATTTGCCTCCCTCGGGACTCGAACTGGCGACACCAAGTTACGAGGCTAATACTCCTAATATACAATCTTAACAGAAATAAAATTAAAATTTATCTTTAAAACAAATTACCTCTAACAGGATCGAACTTGCGACTGTAAATTGCAAGGCTACGGATATATTATTGTGCCATAGCGCACTAGCTTGAAGTTCCTACGACAATATCAAAAGCAAATCGCATGTCCTTCACAGACCTTTTGCGATTCCAACGACAGTAGGCATTCAACATAACAACTGCTTCTTTTACGAAATGTAAATAACTTAAATATTACTATATTTTGATACAAAATAGTATATAACCTACCTAAAATTTACTTAGATTACCTAACCTATTAAATAAGTGCAACTTCACAGCCCCGTCTGCCTACATAAGTACACGCTATTCGTAACGCTCAACTACCTTATTTATCAATTATTATGAGAGACCTTTTTCTCTGAACTAAGTCGTTAACTACCCATCTTATACACCAACTAGAAAATGTACCTACCAAATATTTCTTTCGAACAAATACTTATTTAATTATTTACATCCGGAATTTTACTAACGGAGTATTGAGAAGAAACTATATTATCAATGCCTACTTCAAATACGCTGCCATATAAAAGAATTCAACGGGAGCGCTCACTCACTCGTCGACCCCTATATTAGTTCTAAGTACAAAATACGAGCTTCAACCCCCCGGATATAAGACAATAGCTGGGGTTTAAATTAACCTATAAACTATAAAACTACATAGGATAAAATAACAATTTTCTCTTTGTTTGATAGATTAATCATTCAGTTATAATTGTCATTCGCACCTCATTCCATTTCACGAACATCAAATTGTGGCATAAACCGAAGCCAACTAAAGTTATTTATCTATGTTTATCACAAATAACTGAACACAAAGTTTTATTATACAAAACGACTACCTACAAGATTCAGTATACGAACGCGAAAATCAGATGTCAGACATCCAAGTTCTTTGGTAGCACTGTAACCGTCCGTTTCCGCCCACGAACCCTGATTTTGACTATCCAAATGTAATATTTTGAACCCTCTTCTTATCCTGGTCACGGCTTATCAAATTGTAACACCCCACCCGCCTATTTAAAATATATAAATATATAAAAATATAAATATATAAATATAACTAACTAAACCTACCTATAATACGCATACGTGCATACAACATACAACCTACCGCTATCTACCTATAAGGAGTATGTAAACTATACTTGATTTTTATTGCATTTTAAAATACGATTAAACGTTTGGCCAGATCGTCTAGAGAACCCTAAATTGTGATCGCAGTAACCCAGAGTCTTTTTGAAGGCGAATGACAAGTTATTTTTAAGAGATTAATCTATCACGTTGTGTTTGGACGAACGATGTAGTCTAACCTATAATTTTGAAGTATTTCGCGCAGAACCCTAATTTCCCTCCTGTGATTGGTCCCTATTTTGGGCCCCCCCAAATTGGGAAGGGTAGCTAGCCCCCAGTGCTCGGAATAACGTAATACTTGACTGACGTCAGTACTGCATTATTTTGGTGATTAAAACAATGTACATCTAACTCAAAGTAATTGAACGAGCGATTTTAGCTCTACACAGATAATTATAACTACGTGAGCCCCGCTAGCTACTGTCTCTGGCAGGCCACTAAGGTACATGATCAGAGTCCACCCTCTTCAAGTGTATTTTAATTAAGCTACACGACAATGTAAAGTGTACTATGCCATGTTCCACCCGAATCCCAAAGCTAGTGTATATAAAACGCTTGTGAGGCGCCTTATTATACGTGTATAGTGTGAACTATAGCTGAGTCTTTACAGCCATAGCTTGTCCATCCCTATTCGTCAGGTAGGATTAATACCTTCGAACAGTGACTGATCGCGAATACATATTAGCACTAGGTACTACAATAAAGTAGATATTCCGACTTGAATGTCGCTCATCCTGTGAGAAGAGCACTACGGAATGTGAAATAAGTAGTTGATCTACTAATATGGTTCTTAGACCTGGAACTGTGCCATACAGTTGTATATAATGATATAAAGACCTGCGGTCTATATAACTAGAGCGAAATGGACACGATATCCATCGTGCCGCCGGCTCCAAAATAATACATAGTGTTAAAGCTCTGTCTTTAGACGTAGCAAACCCTTGATAAAGGGCGAAAGTAATGTCAGTTTAATAGTTTGACTGAACGTGAAGAACAACGAACCAACACAGTCGCAACCCACTGTGAGACCCACGCGAATCATAGTCGCGGCATCACAATTAGGTCAAAGCGAGAAGGCGTGTAAGCCAAGTGCTTGGTCGAGGCGCTAGTTCAGGACGCAATAGGAGCCGACAGGACCCGGACACCGTGAACACTGCCCATAATATCCGAAAACCGTAGAATAGATTTAGTTTCTAAATCTAGCGCATATTAACTGACCCTAGCTACGGTTACCATCAGGATGGGTCGGCTACCTTCATCATAATCGGTCTTACTATAATCACTATTAGTAAGGCGCGAACGCCTAACCTATTCGTATGTTTGCTCAATACCTTCCTAGACGCTTGGTCCGATTCAGGTGAAATTCTGCCAAGGCATGCTTGTGATAAGCTACAGATAGGACCTACCTATCTAAAATTACTTTAGTATCAGAATAGGCGAAGCTCGAACTCCTATAGTTTGTTTGTTAGTCCATTACATTTTATCCCATAAAAGTGTGGACAGATTTAGCTAAAATTTGGTAAAATTAGGAGTTGTTCATATCTATGAACCACTGAACTACATATCTAGCCCATATTGCATGGAGCTTGGTAAACAGCCATCTCAAGTATGACATAGGCCTTCCCGCGACAGCATAGCGCCGTACTATCTCGAATGAGATTAGTGAACTGAGTGGACCACGTGTTCACGGAACCCTAAAACTTATAATGCCGCGTGGCACTTGCAGTGAAGGCATTTCGTAAATAAATAAAACGTTGGCATAGCTTAGACCTACCTACTACTTATTCAATAATATGATTCGCATTTCTTCTTAATAACGTTATTCTAAAACCTAATTCGCTATTCCCTAGTAATAGATTTATTTACTAGAATTCCTACAGCACTGTACCAACCCGAATGAAATTAATGAACTGAGTGGACCACGTGCTCGCGGAACCCTAAAGCTTGTGATACCACGTGTCACCTGCAGTGACGGCAGTTCGATAAAGTAAAACGTGGCATCGCTTAGACCTACCTACTATTTATTCACTAATATGACTCGTTTCTTCCTAACAACGTTATTCCAAAACCTAATTCGCTATTCCCTAGTAATATATTTATTAACTAGATTTCCTACAGATCGCAATCCCCCTAACTCAGCCCTAGTTTTTCCCTATCCTAGCGAGATAGCTAAGTATTACGAGAACTAAATTTTATTTTGATGTCCATGTTTCAACAAATAGTTACAACTCGTGGCGGCTTTATTCGTCTTTCCCCCGGGGTACTAAACCAACCGTGCCTTCGAGATGAACCAATTAGGTGTAGTGTGTCATGGTGTGGTGAGTACCTAAAGCTAACTTGTGTCCTAGTTCCCTACGGCTAAAGTGTACCTGCCCTGAATAAGAAATGCCGCTGCCACGACAGACCAGGTCTGCCGCTTCGCTGCACCTCCTAAACAGTGTGTTTGGATGGGATTTGGATAGGTAAGGCCTGTCCCAAATACGGTGGCTCCGTACATGAGTGCGCTAACGCTTGTCCAACCTGTGGTCCTCATGACGGTAGGTCGTAAGATGGTACAGTCAGGATGTTCCGGCCATAACCAAACTTGGGTCGCTAGCCAGGCAAGCCCTCCTGTCAGCTTGCTTTCGGCACTTGCATTGATAAACCCACGCTTCGTTGTCACGGTTGCGTATCCACGTGAATTAAATCAACTAGCCTTCCTGAAAACATGAACTACCAACCTGGTCACTTGACGATACCTTCAGCTAGCAACCGACCTGGCATCTTGTTTCAATTCCTAGATCCCAGCTCGATTGCCCACTGTACCTCACTTCCTAACTGCACTAAACTATGGCTTGATCCCAGGTAGGAGCCTGAACTTTCGAAGGCAAATAACTAGGATTTCGGCCACACTAAATTCTATTCTAAACTCACAATATAAAGTGAGATTCCTAAGTTAATTCGCGACTAATAAGTACTTGGCGTGACACTTGCCCGGGGCGCGCGGCAGCTGTTCTTCGGATACGTCCTCCTCCTCTGGTGGTCTGTTCGACTGAATCCCGCTACGTCCGCGTGTCCGTGGTTTTAAAAGCTTTCACACAGACGCAGCCTCGGCAGCGCGCGGGCCGCCGCACACATACAACCGACCTCGTGGTCGAACTGCGCGAGCGCCGGCCGCTGTCCGGACGCAGACAGGGCGGCGCCTCTATCCCTTTAGCCTCGGTTTTCGCGCCATTTATTACCTAAGGCAATCTGTTATAACGTGCGCACCGCGTGGTTCGAATGACGACCGACAGGCGGCAGTCTGGCTTCTCGGAAATAATCCCTGAGCTAATTTGTTTCAATAACTGTCTATTCACTCGACTCGAGGTTAATCCTCACCCGACCGAACAAAACTAGTTATGTTTTTCCCAATAGACAGATTCCTTTTAGTCTATCAAGACTTACTGTATTACCTATAGATATTTATTTATACATATGGATCCGTTACAGGAGGCTACTGCATTCATTACATGTTTAATTTGATGAGTCGTGCAGAAGTCTTTGAAAGTTTTACTTGTAAATGCAGAGCCACGATCAGATACCATCCTTTTTGGGTATCCGAATAAATTAAAGATTTCTAACAATTTTTCTATAGCCTCTGTTGATTTAGTAGTTCGGCAAGGCTTAGCCCATACGAACTTTGTGAACGAATCCACGACTACAAAGAGGTACGAAAATCCCTTTCGACTTTTACAGAATGGCCCCACGTGGTCTATATGTATTGTATGTAGGGGCTCATCAACCTTTTCAATTGGATGCAACTCACCCTCTGGTTTGCCGTACTGTCCTCTTTTGTATGCGCAATCTAAACAGCTATTAACGTATTTTCTAATAAACCTTGACATCTTTGGAAACCAACAGCTTTCTTTTATGAGAGTTTCACACCTTTTCAGACCTAGATGACCAATATCATCATGGAACTTTCGCATAATGTTCCACCTGCCATATTTTGGTATAATCAGACGCAGTTGGTCATTCGTGCATTTTCGATATAGTTTATTATCTTTAAGTTCATAATTGTTTTTAACTTCAGGGTCGTCCTCGTTACGCTCTAGTTTATCTCTGATCATTTGTAATTGGGAATCTTGATTTTGCATGCAAACTATCCAATCTGCGAGATCAAGTACGAGTACTTCAATTTCGTTATCATTAGAGTCAGAAACAGGAGCACGACTTAATGCATCTACGTGTTTGTGGGTTTTCCCTGGTCTGTGGACTACAGTAAAATTATATTCTTGAATGTTAAGCCACCAGCGGGCGATTCGATGTAAGAGATCACGTTTTTCAAACGTTTCCCTAACAGCGGTGCAGTCAGTTACTACAATGACTTCGATTCCCGCTAGGTATATCGGATTCCTCTTTGGAAGTTTTCCGGCTGAAATAAGCAACTGGTCTCATTGATTCATCACTCTTTTGTAGTAAAATCCCTGCTATACCCTTGCTAGAGGCATCTGTATGAACTTCTGTTTCCGCGTTATGATTGAACAAAGCTAGAACAGGTCTAGTAGTCAATATCCTTTTTAAATTGTCAAAAGCGTCAAGATGAGGCTGCGCCCATATCCACGGTTGGTCCTTTTTCAGCAATTGGTAAAGGTCATATGCTATAACAGCATATCCCTTTACGAATTTCCTAAAGTAGCCAGTCAATCCGAGAAACATACGCAACTCATGAACATTAGTCGGTTGTCTAAAATTTTTTACAGACTCAATTTTCTTTTCACCGGGTCGTATTCCATCCTTGCTAATATCGTACCCCAGATATTGTATTTCAAGTTGTAAGAATTTACACTTCCCTAAGTTAAGTGTCAACTTTGCATCACGAATGATATCCAAGACTACCTTCAGTGTGTCTAATGCTTCAGTTTCATTAGCGGAAGCAATTAGTACATCGTCCATATACGGTAAGACATTTTGAAATCTTAAGGACCCCAATATTTTATCCATCAGGCGTTGGTATACACTTGGAGAATTGGCCAATTCAAATGGCATCCTCAGAAACTCATAATGTCCTTCTGGAGTTATGAAGCCTGTCTTTGGGATAGATTCTTCGTGAAGAGGGATTTGGTAAAATCCTTGGGACATGTCAAGACTAGTGAAAACCTTTTTGCCTCCTAATTTCTCAATTTGTTCTTCTATAATAGGTAGTGGATATCTGTTTTTAATAGTGATACTATTTAATTTTCGAAAATCAACACAAAGCCGATAATCACCCCCCTTTTTCTTGACTAATATTATAGGACTTGAATATGGGGAGTCCGATTCTCGTATTATATTGTTATCTAAAAGATCCTTTACCTTTTCTCGGACTATAGCCTTTTCTGGTAATGACATTCTATATGGACGGTAACACACTGGCTTGTCTGAATTCAACTTTATCTCCATTTTAATTTTATCAGTGCAACCAAGGTCCTCTGTGTTGGATGAAAAACAATCTGAATACTCTAGAAGTAAATCGACAAGTTTTTGCTTTACACAGGGATCCTTAGCATCACACTGGATATCTTTAATATCAACAGAGAGGACTGACTCAATATTGGGTGTCGTGGCTACGGTGCAACTGAAATATTCGGGAGTTATTTCGTCGCACTGTTCACCCCTTGCAAGGAGGTCTCCTGTCTCAAGAAGTAGGAGAAAACAAGAGTGATTGCACACATTAATCACTCCCACTTGACCTGATAACATAGTTGATGGTATTGAATAATTTCTAACCTCACTATGACAATGTCGGCTTTCCACAAACACATTATCCTTTTGACCATTATTTTGTATGTTTACATTAACAACCATTTCACATAACGGTGCCACTATGACATCTTCAGAGCAATTAATTTTCACACGATCAGAGCTACTAATGTCTTTAATACCTAAAATGTCAGGTAGGGACTCTTGTTTATTCTCTTCTATCTTAAGGGAAGTGCCACTGATTATGAACTGGATTTTAGGGTCGTTTATGATTGGTTGTCCTAAAATGACTTGCATACGTTGCATCTCCAAATTTACAACTATCAGAGTAGTATCAAAGCAAATATTATCAATTGTTATTTGCACCCTATGTGATTTTTTTGCTTTTACTAAACTACCCCCAAATCCTCTTATTAACATATCACAAGGTAAGGCAGGTGACTCAAGTTTTTGAGAAATTTCTGGACTAGCAACATTGATCTTTGCGCCAGAATCGAAATATGCGATTACATCAATGCCATTTATTTTAACATTTTTATAATAAGCATTATTTACCTCATTATTTATACAATTTACTGTAGAGGATGATTGGGTTGTTCCATTGTTAAGTTTATTCATTTTAAACCAACATTTATCATCGGTATGACCCATTTTTCCACAATGATTACAAGTGGGTCGATTAACATTCTTCGGACAACGTCTCACCGTATGGCCAGAGTCTTGGCAAAGAAAAGACACGAGTTTCTTGAATGTCTTATTCTGTTGGTTGGTGTTACTGGTTGATGGACTTTCTATATTTTGTATTTTAGATGTGCTATGATTATTTTGTCGTGGCAATATTTGTTTACTTTTTGTGTCCTCCATTATGTTTAAAAACTTTGAATACAGATCTGCTGCATTTTTGTAGTTTCCCGCCCGAGCAGGTGCCTTTAAGTACATGGGTAGTCCATCAATGAGGCATGCTACATATTTTTCACCAGTAATATCTAGTTTAGTGAGTAGTGCATTCTTCTGATAATAGTATTGGGCCATAGTCTCATGATTATCCTTTTTTCTAGCTAGCATGTCTCGTAATGCTTCAGCATAATCAATGTTGTGAGGAAACGCTTTCAAAAATTCTTCCTTCCAATTATCCCAAGTCAGATCATAATTTAGTAAGGATAGGTGCCATACGCGGGCCATACCACCAAGCCTAGACTGCATGTAATAACTCTTAACATCATTTGACCATTTATATATGAGGGCTAGCTGTTCTATTTTGTTTATCCATTGGTGTGCAAAAATTTCCGATTTCTCAGGGTCGAACACAGGGATAATTTCGCTTTTCACATTCGTGTTGTCAAAATATGGAACGAGCTTACCGAAGGGCGTCTCATTTGAATTAAATGGACCAGGATGATTCAAATCCTGGGTACTCGTAGCTGCAGCTGGAACCTCGGAACTCGTAGTTTCTGTTGAGACTGCAGCGCTCTCGTTCTGCTGCATGATGTCATTTGGCTCGTCACGTGACCGCCATGGCCGCCAGCGCTTATTTGTGGGCAGATCTTCCACGTGGAAGGATTCGCCAATTCGCTTCCGGGATCGCCTGGGCATCGCAATCCCACTTCTGAAATTGTTAAAACATATATGATTACTATAGGAATAAAATACTGTTAATAGACATGAAACTCATTTTATTTCTCATTAGTTTATAAAAGGTACCCTATTTAAATTATTTACTGCTACTAATTAAATAATGAATATTTATTTCTAGCATAACACTAGGAAAATAATAGCACTTAGCATAATACACGCCTAAATAAATTATAAATCGCTTCTAAAAATGTACAAGGGTTTCGTCTACATGAAGTAAGCAATGTGACCGATAGCTACTTATCTCTTATGTATGACGTTCAGCAGCACGTACGTACACTGGTAAAAGAGTGCTTCACCGGCAGAGCTCCAACGCAAAAGTGTCTGTGGCTCTGGCCAGCTGGCCTTATATAACCTGAAGTAAACAAGGGTGACGCAAGCAACGTGATCCGATAGTTGCGCCACCTACTATGATGACTCGACTAATCTTTTATAACTGAACATGTTAAAACTAACGGTAAAATCATATTTGGTATTTCTTAATTAAAATCATAATTTTTAACATAATTTGATATGAAATTATTACTTATTATGTTGATATAACATGATGCAACACGTAGTCATAACGGATATTGTTTACGTTGTCATAATCATTTTAGATATTTATTCCTTTTGATTAAAATATGCAAATCAGAATTAAAACTAATAATTGACATGGTCTGCACTTAGATTCTAGGTCTATCAACAGCTGATTTTTTCAAAAATTAAGAACAACTTTTAGGACTTTGCATGAAGCGAAGTGGATAGGACATATGTCGGAATGTTGAACAGGCTCTGCTGAATCGTTTAAAGTACAGAGCGACTCCAGTTAATGTTCATATTTTTGAGATATTTGCGTCTGAACTTTCTATGTACAGCCGATTTTTTCAAAAAATAAAGAACAACTTTAAAGTACTTTGCATGAAGTGAAGTGGGTAAAACATATGTCGGCATGTTGAAGAGACTCTGCTGAATCGCATAAGATACAGAGCGACTCCAGATAATGTTCATATTTTTGAGATATTTGCGTCTGAAATGTCTATATGAAGTCGAATTTTAAAAAAAATTGAACTCCACTTTTAGGTACTTTGCATGAGGTATCGGGACCTTTGAGAGATAGCTAAATTAGTTTATTAGTTTATTAGGGATGTAACTCTTAATATATTATCTCTCTCCAGTCACCAGACAAAACTGATTTGATATGTCTTTTAGATTGGAATTGACTCACCAGATTTATACTTGTGTGGTGTTCATAAGGACGCCTGTGTAAGTCCGCTCAATCAGACCAGGTATCTCCGTCTGTTAATATAAAATATAACACTGATTTTACTTGTTTCATATCTAAGTACGGAGCGTAGAAACAATGATCTTTTATCTTGATAACCGTAACATTTAGTAAAGGACAGTCATTAATCATAAGTCAGTCTCTCTTAATTGGCCACTACTAGCTGGCCACATAGTTTGCCATACAGGCTTCTTTATAGACCACAATAGGTTTCCATTAACACTGGACACACAGTTGTCCATTTATATACCTTGCCATACAGGCTTTCTTATATCAAGGCTTATACCTCTTCTGTGTTCTTTTGGTAATGCTTAGTCCCAATTTAATAATTTCTGTAAGTTGCTTTGCTGCTAAGAGTAAAGAACTGCAAACCACAGGGGTCACAAACTGATGTAACAATCATAAGAACATTCGTTTTTACTTTCGGAATTACATCAGAAGCTTTAAATATTAAGCGTAGTGTATCTTACTCTGTATTCTAGTCTATCTGTACCTTAACAATTTCTTTCTTCAGAATGATCTAGTACCTATTTGTTATCATGTTTCTAATTATTTCTTTATTTGTATTTTTTAAGTGAAACTCTATCGTTGCATAGAAAAGAATAGACTAGAAATCATTCCGCAGAGAACACGGTAAAAGCGCAGGTGCTGAATGAAATTCTAAGCTAAATAAAACTTGTAACATTCATTAAGGTATCCATCTTACAAGTCAACCTGAAGAAAATCTTCTCAACATCTGTACTTATCCCCATGGGATGTCAACGAAACTTGATAATTAATTCTGTTAAATTTCTAACATCAATGGTCCACCCACGATACAAGCATTTATTTAAACTTTTGTTATCATCAGAGCTTGAAGAAGTATCATTCATTATTCCTATATGTTTATCATTTTAACTCGCATGATGTGTGTTACAGGTCTCCAGTAATAAAACAACTGTATGAATTCTTCTTCTTGTATTTGATTATCGATGTACAAATGTTTCCAACCAACCAACGCGTTAGACGTCTCTCCGCAGAATGGCCGCCCGCTCCCACTCCTCGCAGTGGTTCTTTGTTTCGTTATTACATACTTATTATTAATATACTTGGATTTATTTGTAGAATTACATTTATTGTTATTTGTAAATTGGTATCTTTAATAAGCATTTAGCAGAGGAGTGCTAACAGACGGCCGTCCTGTAAAAGGAATGTCTATTCCGGTCTAGCTCGGCCATTCTTCTCAAGGTATGACCTCATACCAAAGTTATATTATTTATTACATTGAAATATCTAAGATATCAATTTAAATGGACCAAGTAAGTGTAAGCAAAACAAAGAAATAAGCATTATTTAAAAAAAAATCTGATCATAAACTGTAGATAAACAAATCTATTTCTTCTAAATATCCTTTTCTGATAATCTCGCATATAAAAGAGGTTTTAGTTACACCTAATCTAATTAATTCGTGATTCTAATATTGAAACAATCACAGATTACTCACACCATACTAATCAGATTCTAATACCTATCACTTGCATTTTTTTTACGATATTCATGTTAATCAACTTTAATTGGCCATCCGTAAGCCATAAATTATATCACATATTATATTTAAAATTAATCTTCATCGTTATTATTATCATCTCACAGCTTCCATTTAGTCACCCGAAGACTATGGTCTGCTGTATTGAAAATATCTGCAGTTGACCTCCGTCTAGCCATCCGTAAGCCACGGTGTGCCAAAATTCACTGTTAGCATCCGTCTAGCCACCCGAGAGCCACGGCTTACTAAATTGATCATAATCAGGTGTCCAATATCGTGCTGCTAGTGTCCAAATCATCCAGTTCAGTAAAATGTCCAATCGTGTAACAGCCGGATACTATCCGAGTATCTGGTCTATATCCGTGTTGAATCTAGTCTGTAAATGTCAAGGATTGGGTTTGGATAGGGTATAATCGATAATGTTTTTACTCAATAATTTAATTAATTGAGAGTAAACAGGTCATCTAGAAATTAACATGATTAAACGAAATTAAATAACATTAGCTACTAAAATCGGTACCACTATCTTCACCGCTAGATATCGGTGATACACTAACAGTAATCCATGGTTTAAGATGGTCCGCTGGGAATATATTGCTATACTTCCGTTGAGAGTGTCCTGCAATGCTTGATACTTCATATCTATCTTTATCTAAAACTGTTGTAATTTAAAACTGTTGTAACTTAGGAACTAACTTTTTACTTTTACCTTTCTACGGGTTCGTATTAGGGACTATGACCAGATCTTCTTTATAGACTTTCGTTGGGGCTCTATTTTTGTCGAAATTCTCTTTCATT
The DNA here is from genome assembly GCA_947284805.1 of Coleophora flavipennella. Taxonomy (NCBI): domain Eukaryota; kingdom Metazoa; phylum Arthropoda; class Insecta; order Lepidoptera; family Coleophoridae; genus Coleophora; species Coleophora flavipennella. The sequence goes on along the minus strand of OX369309.1, from coordinate 6,850,923 downwards.
TTTTTCTGTGCTCTTTCTATCCTGTCTTGTACGTCTTTCCTCATTTCTTGTCTATCGATATCTGACAACTGTTCCTCTGTCTCAAGAGCTCCCTTAAGGATGCCTTCACTGGTGCTTGTTGTTTTTTGTCCAAAAAACAATTTCTGAGGGTGACTTCCCAGTGCTCTTGTTGACAGTGTTGTTTAAACTCCACTGTAATTTGCTAACATTCGTGTCCCATTCTTTTTCATCCACCCCGTGATTCATAGCCGATAACGAGTTCAATATAGTTCGATTATAACGTTCGATCTGTCCGTTTGCTCGAGGTGTTGCCACCGCGTTCAAAATGTGTTTGACTCCAATCGAACTTATAAAATTCTTAAACTCGTTAGACGTAAAGCTTGAACCCTGATCAGATATTATGATCTTTGGGGTTCCGAATGTAGCAAATATGTCTTCGAGGACTTTAATTGTTGTCTTAGACTTTGTGTTCTTTACAGCCCTGACAAAAATGAATTTGCTGAATGCATCGATTACGCCAAGGATATACGTGTTTCCCTTTTTACTTTTTATAAAAGGACCTAAGTGGTCCATGTGAATCGTATGGAATATAGCATTTACTTTAGGTAGAGGGTGCAAGTATCATGTTTTCTTCCCGGCCATTTTTTTATTATACGGGCAATTTATACAGGCTCTGACATATTTCTTTATGAAACGGTTCATTTTGGGAAACCAGTAATCTGCTCGTATTTTTTCGAGTGTTTTCTCGGTAGAGAAGTGCCCTGATTCATCATGATTGATCTGGCATACTCTCCATCTAGCAGAATATGGTACAACCCATCTAAGTTTAGATCCCACGCGCCTATATACTTTATCGTCACGTATCATGAAATTGGTTGATATATTCCTTATTTCTTCTTCACTGGTGTTGAGAATTGTTTTAATATGTCTGATCCGTGGGTCCGTCATTTGTACGGTGTGAAGCCAGTCTTTTGTGGTTGTTGTGTATGACGCGACTCGATGTAAGAAGGTGATTTGCCGGTGCGCCGGCAGTGCAATAAAACTTGTGTCAGTAACCGCACGCCTTTGAATCTTCCATACAAAACACGTGGCGACGAGGATGGGATACGAACCCACGCGTTATTAAGTATTAAGTTAGTTTTAACAGTAGACGCATCGCCCTCGGGGCTAGGGGCGGTGCTCGCGCAGATAGAGGACTGCGATGAGCGCCCGATCGCGTACGCGTCTCGCTCCTTATCTAAAGCAGAACGCAACTATAGCCAAATACAAAAGGAAGCAACGGCTATTATTTTCGGTATTCGTCGCTTCCACCAGTATTTATATGGCCTGGAAAATGCTTTTATTTTACGTACCGATCACAAGCCTTTAATGTTTATTTTTCACCCACACAAAGGAGTCCCAGAGATGACGGCAAATCGACTTCAGCGCTATGCGATATTCTTAAATAGCTATAATTATGAAATAGAATACGTTCCGAGCGCGGCAAATAATGCTGATTTTCTAAGTCGATCGGTCGCGTCTGCGCCTGTTTGCGACAACTGCTGCGCGTGTGGGTGTGGTATTAATAGCGGAATTCGCAGATGCAATGAGGCGCTACCGGTGACGTCACTTACTAGGTATTCAGAACCGGTTGATCAAGGGTTAGATAGGGCTAGTTACATTAATTTCGTTACGGATGGAGACCTGCCAATCTCATTAACTCACATACGTATGGAAACCCTAAAAGATGAGAACTCACAACAGGTAAAAAAATTAATAATTAATGGTTGGCCACGAAAAAATAATAACACAATTTTAACTGTCGTAATGAATTGTCAGTAGAAAACGATTGCATCATGCGAGGACATAGGATTGTAATACCATTGTCATTGAGAGGGCAAATATTAAGAGAACTTCACAGGACTCATTTAGGCATAAACAAAGCTAAGTCGGAAGCTCGTGCACGATTTTGGTGGCCAAACATAGACAGGGATATCGAGTTTTTGGTGAGCGATTGTTCAGTTTGCATGCAATTAAGAAGTGCCCCTCCGAAGGCGCCGCTAACTCCCTGGCCGTTTCCTCCCTCACCATGGTACAGGGTTCATTTAGATTTCTTTGGGCCAGTGCAAGGTAAAATGTATTTAATCATAGTAGACGCATATACCAAATGCTTAGAGGTTTTTCCGATGACAAATAACTATGGTAGTACCTCTGTAATTGCCAAACTTCAAGAAGTGATGTCACGTTCCGGAATAATGAGAATTATAGTAAGTGACAACGGTAGTTCATTCACATCCAGTCAGTTCGCGGACTTCTGTCAATTGAATGGCATACAGCACCTTACGTCACCAACGTATTCACCGGCAAGCAATGGCCAGGCCGAGATTTGTGTCAAAATAGTAAAAAAACATTTGAAGGGGCTATTAACTGAAAATATTCCGTCAGAGAAAATTAACTCGCGGTTGTTAGAGTTCTTATTTAGATACAGGAATATAAAACATAGTACGACGGATAACTCGCCAGCTGAGTTAATGTTTGGTAGATCATTGCGCTCTCGTTTTGATTTATTAAAATTAGAAAAAACTGATTCACCGTCACCTTCGTCACAGGAAGTTCAAAATTTTGTAAAAAATAAACAGTGTTTGCAGTCTAAATACTACGGAGGAAACAGAAACATAGAATTTAAGATAAAGGACTATGTACTATTGAAACTACATAGTAGTAACAAATGGATAAAGGGTATAGTACAAAAAAAAATGGGTAAAAGTTTGTATCAAGTGTACTTACCAGACACAAATAGTATTGTCAAAAAACATAAAAATCAGTTACATCGATTAAATGCTGAAAAAAATGATAGTTGTAAGGGGCGACTAGACGTAATAAATGATAACGATGAATGGGAGAACTGGGCACTACCGACGACAAATGTAACTCATACCCACGCCCAGACTACGGAGTCTGAAGAGGAAGAAGTATGGACTGAAGCTGAAACAATTCCATCTACTTCTGCTGTCCAGGGTGGATTAGTTGAGAGTCAAGCTTCTGAGGAGAACGACACTTCGTCCAATTTGAACGAAACCGATCCGGAGTTAATGCAGGAAAATGCTGCAACCACAGATGGTGAGGAAAGGAACTCTTTACCTGGTTCGCCCCTTTCTCCAGAAGAGCGTAATTTCAGACAAGTAGCTCCAGGTTATCCCATTCGCCTGAGGAATATTCCTCGAGTAGATTTTAAGAAATACTCTTAAGAAATTAAGGTGGAGGGATGTTGTGTATGACGCGACTCGATATAAGAAGGTGATTTGCCGCTGCGCCGGCAGTGCAATAAAACTTGTGTCAGTAACCGCACGCCTTTGAATCTTCCATACAAAACAGTGGTGATGCTCAAACTTCCATCTTCTCTTGCGGATCAGGTGCAAATACTGGATTGCGGCTGAGGGCATCCACATGCTGCATATTATGTCCAGGTCTATACTCTACTGTAATTTTTTTTTTATTTTTTTTTATTTATTTACCAATTTTAAAACAAAATACAAATTTTTTTATCATCTAGCACCATTAAACCTGAATGGTTTGTCTAGGTGCTCAACAGTCGTCTACGAGCTATATACATATAAAAACAAAAGAAAAAATATACATATATATAAAAATAATAAGTTAAGTAATGCATACCTACATAATATATACTTAACCATACTGCAATGCATATACAGGCTCAGTGAGATACTAGTTACTTCGTAAACACAGGTCACCGGCGTAACAAACGACACACTTCTATTATTGTAGTAGTGTGAGTGCGAACTCCGCAGTCACATATACAGGCTGATTCAACAAATCTAAATCTATCTAGTGTAATTCCTGAAAGTTTATTATTAATTGACATATTTAAAAAAAGATAAATGTTTTGCCATTTTATGCTTCGACATATACAGTAAGTAGGTACCTATGTATTTTGCATTACTTTATTATAAAGATGTTTTGTTTGTGTAAATTTACTAATTATTATTATTTTTTTAAATTTTTTTTTAAGTAATTTTTTTAATTTATTTTATTTTATTTAATTATATTCCTGGAGCGTCAACCACCACCTAGCTATTTTTGGTATTAGATCTCGCTTTGTAAGTGTAGTCCGTAAAGCACTGCAGTCAGTAATGACCTTGAATTCTAGGCCAATTAAGTAAACCCGAAACTTTCTTAAAGTAAGCACCACTGCCATCGTCTCCAACTCGTAAGAATGCCAGAAAGCTTCTTCACGAGTGGTTTGACGGTTAAAATAAGCAACTGGCTTGAATGGGGTATCTTCGTTTGATTTTTGTAGTAAAATACCACCCACACCCATTTTACTCGCATCGCAGTGTACTTCCGTACTGTAATTTGGATTATACAATGCTAATATGGAACGAACCACAAGGTTAGACTTTATGTCTGTGAAAGCGATCTCTTGTTCCTCGCCCCATTGCCAAGGCACGTCTGCTTTTGTCAATTTTGTAAGTGGCCGTACTACTGCAGCAAAATTATAAACAAATCGTCGAAAATAGCTGGCTAAACCGACAAACTGACGTACTTGATGTACACTTTCTGGCCTAGGAAATTCCGACACAGCCTGAATTTTCTTACTACCCGGTTTAAGCCCAGCTTCAGAAACCTCGTAGCCCAGGTGATCTACTTCCGAATGAAAAAAAATACATTTCTTTAAGTTAAGCGTAAGTTTAGCTTCACTTAAGAGCTTAAGTATTGCTTCCAGTTTAGAGAAAGCATCTTCGATAGAGCTTCCGGTTATCAACAAATCATCTAAGTAAGGGATGGCCAACTCAAACCTTCCAGCGCCCAGAAATTTGTTAATCATGCTCTGGAATACAGCAGGCGCATTTACGAGGCCAAAAGGCATTCGTGTATATTCATAGTGACCATCAGGAGTTACGAATGCAGTTATATGATGTGACTCCTCGGCCACCGGTATTTGATAATACCCGGATGCCAGGTCTAAACTGGTAAAAAATGATTTACCGCTGAGTTGATCGAGTTGGTCATCTATCACGGGCGTAGGGTAGCTGTCCTTTATCTTTTTCTTATTTAACGCCCTATAGTCCACACAAAGTCTGTAATCATTGTTCTTTTTACGTACTAGTACTATAGGGCTGGCGTAAGGGGATTGTGACTCTCGTATAACACCATTACTTAATAACTCTCCTATGATCTCTCTAACTTTTGAGCGTTCGCTGAACGGTAGCCTGTACGGTCTATAGGTTACAGGTGTAGTATAATTAAGATGTAAGGTCATCTCGGTTATATTAGTCAATCCTAGTTCACGCATGTTAAAAGCAAAGCAGTTTCTAAAGCTATTGAGAAGTTGAACTACACGATTTTTTCTGTATCTGACACTTTAGGACCGACGCTTAACATGTCCAAAGTTATTGGTTATTTAATATTTTCCAAAGAACACTGAACTGACACTGAAGTTCATTACCGACACCAATGGTCTGGATTTGTTTTCGATCCGGTTTTGAAATATGTAGGGTACGATTATTAGCTAATTTAAGTGCACGTCCAAGTAATTTTGACTTAGGGAGGGCTATAGTATTTTGAGACAAATTTAATATTACACAACGACTCCTACCATTAACGAATTGATATATGCCTTGCAGTAAGATGTATTCATTACCAGGTTTCATACATGCGCTTCCCGGTATAAACAGAAACCCCGTGTATTCCTGTTCGGTATATACCTCTATATCATTCACTCCAGAAATCAATTTACTATCGCTATTGAGAACATTTAATCGTTCCACTTCCATATTATCACAATACAAAGTTAGTTCTGAACTTGTCTTGTAAACTGTAACCGTAGGTAGCTCAGTCAGTGATTGTCCTATAAGGACGTCGGTATTAATTAAGTGATCAGGAACAATGTAAGCTTCAACTATCGCATCCACTGCGTCAACTAATATTGACACAGTGACCCTAGCTATGGGTGTAATGCTGCCAAAAGCGAATCCTTTAATAACCGGGAGGTCAGACTTATAAATTACGTCTATCGTTTTGGCGACTGTTTCGCGTATTAGAGTGCATTGGCTCCCGAAATCTACATAAGCAGAACATGATTTACCATTAATAGTTACTGATTTAAAATACTTACTATTTGCCTTGTCTGTGGATGCTATCTGCAGCACGGTCTGCGTGTTATCAGAATTATCTTTATTTTGTTGCTCATTTATCTGCCTATGTTTTGAAATGTTTTTATCGCAGTTTTGTGTATCGTGGCCAAGGAACGAACATTTCCCACAACTTTTAAAGGTTTTGGGCATTTTCGAGCTGTATGTCCAATCTCCGAGCAATTAAAACACCGAACTATGTATTGCTCGCGACCATTATTTGTTGTAGGCTTAAATATCTTACTACGATTTATTTCGGGGTTTTTTGTATGTTGAAATTCATTTTTATTAGTCTGGCCTTCATCCTATCATCCTATCCTATCATCGGATTATTACTACTTTTTTTCGATATGCGCCGTAGATATTTAAGTAGTTGTGATGGTCTTCTAAAACTTGCACCTTGCGCATTAAGTCGAATACCATTATCAAAGATACCATTCACAATACAATCTACGGCGTTTCTTCCAGTTATACTGCACATTTTCACTAATCTCGCCTTCCCATGGAAGTACTCTTCTAGAGTTTCTTCTCTCTTACTTCTTCTGCTCAGCATTTCTGAAAGACGGTCGGCATAATTTCTATCGTCTGGAAAAGTTTTAAAAATTTTCTTTTGCCATTGCCGCCAATTTAAATATACCGTACTTCTTCCTTGGTACCATTGCTTTGCATGGCCGGCCAATTTCGGTATAGCATAATAGATGATTTGTCTTTCACTCCACCGATAAATTTTTGCCGTCTCGTTAACCTTACGAACCCAGTCTGCAGCCGTTTGAGAATGCGCGTCAGGGTCGAACTCCGAAATAACGTTATGAGCTCCCTCAAATCCATGTTCTTTTTTATTAATTAATTTAGCAAATCTTCTGAGGAAACCACTTCCATGGTAATCCGAAGACGACCTGTAACGTCTACGTTTCGCAATGCGACGAACTCGAGATCGAGATCGGCGTTTCTCAAAAGAAGAACCTGACGAATTAGTTGAGTTGCTATCATGGCGATGGCGTTTTCTGTCGCGATCTGTATGATCTGTGTGTTCAGTTGAGGTTTGGCCACTATGATGGTGACATCTGTATCTATACCGACTAGTTTTCCGCCTTGTAGTACGTCTTTTCAGGGTAGTACTAACTTCTGAACTGTCCTCGTGTACCGGTCTTGTAGTACGTTGTTTCGAAATAGTACTATCCTCTGAACTAGTACGGCTCGCTGTATCAGACGATACTGTCCTACGGCGGTGGCGTGACCGACTTCGATAAGTTTCGCGTTTGTGTTGCCTCCTGTTTATTCTAGTAGTAGGCCGCTTCCTATATTTTTTATTTCGGTCATGTTCATTGCGTTTAAGACTACGCACCCTCCTAGAATCTCCATCATTTAACGGTGGTGTGTACCGTGACCGTTCGCTCGATGACATTACTTAGTGGTAAAGTGGTGGAAACTACACAGCGTTACATAATATTACCATCGGTACCACATTATACGGTTACATTGATAAATAATAAGAATTAGTTTATATGGGTAGGCAAAGGATAATGTGTGTGACAGTTAGTAAATGTGAAATTAGTAGGAAGAAACAAAGGAAGGACAAAAAAAATAAACATTAGCGTCATCAAAATACCTACTCAACGTTGTTTTCGAAAATATCCCCATATGTATATATAATATTTTTTTATTTATTTATTATTTTTAATTGAAAATTATTATACAATATTAAGACAATACTATGTCCAGGTAAGCCAACAGTGGCCAGCAGGTACATACCTACACACATAAATCGTACACACACTAACGCGCATCGTATATTGTTAAAACTGGGGTGCACAGATTCCAAAGTAAGGACCCCCATGTATGTATATTTAAACTTACATGCATACTTCTCAAGCCACATGTACTTGGGGTCTTGGGGTATGCAAGGTGAGCATGCATAGTACGAAGTAACTATTTAGTAATCTGTGGCACAGTGAGAAAACTACTAATGTCAAATCCATTATCACTTAAGTACTAATTGAAGGTAGCTACTAGGTAAATACTAAGATAAAAAAATGCACGTGTTACGACGGCAGTTGGCTTTTTTATCTTTTGTTTACATCCGCACGACTGTGATGGGTGACCTTTTGTTTATTGTGTTAGGTAAGTACCCTTACTACGTAGGTAAGCGTGTACGTTTCGGAGATAAAATGATTCATCAGGGGTACCGAGACCAAAACTACCGGTACAGAGTCCGGTGTTAATTATCTGTTTGTATAAGAAGCTAACCATTCTGGAGACAAGGCAAGAAAGTTTAATGAAATCCAATAAAGAGATTGAATCCTCACTACACAACCTCTCTGCTTTCTATGACCAATTAAAACAACAACAACGTAACCTGGGTTCCGAAAATAGCCAGCTACGAATCCGCACGGACAAACTAAGTGCTCATGTTAGGGATCTAGAACAGCAAGTCGAGGATGCTCAAAGATTCATTGCTTCGAAACACCTCGAAATACGAAACATTCCCGTAATACCTAACGAAAAATTAGAAACCCACATCAAAAACATCTCAGCAAAATTAAAAGTGGAATTCCATTCGAAAATAATAGCCAATGTTTACAGAAAGCGTACAAAAAACTCAACTGCACAAAATATTGTCGTGGAATTGAACAACACCGATTTTAAGCGCAACCTTTTAACAGCCTACCGACAATACAACAGACAAAACAAGGAAAAATTAAACACTAGTCACATCGCAATATCTGGATCGGCACATAACATCTACGTCTCGGAACTCCTAAGCCCCACGACCAGGTGCCTATTTTTTCATTGCCGTGAAATTGCTAAAAGTCATGCGTATGGTTTTTGCTGGAGCGCGAATGGAAAAGTTTTCCTACGGAAACGCGAGGGCGACACCTCTATCCTCATACGTAACGAAGAACAGCTGGCATCCCTTGCTAGCGGCATCACGGAGGCGGCGGTGAGCGCATCGTTGGCCGCCACGCACAGCACTGCAACGTGTCCCGCCGAGACTGCCGAGAGTAGCAGCGACGCTTGCGCCGGCGGCGCGGGCGCAGGTCACACAGTCCCCACCCCGATCCCCGTCAACCCGCATCCACAATAACATTAACACAACATCAATGTTCGCAACTGTAAACTACAACTGGACTCCGGTTATTTGCAGTGTATTGTATATTATATAGTCTCAATGGCAAACCGAGTGGAAATAATTATTTATTTTGTTGGTATATTAACCTTAATATTATGTAACTTCTGAATTTTTAACATTACATTTTGTACACGTAGTAACCGTTAGTAAGAAATATACACAGCTTTTAGATGGCTTTTACACAAACTACACATATCATCGTTTAACCCAGATTTTACCCACACAATCACAACAAACAAAACGTCAACAAGATTTAGTAAAAAAGATACAAGGCAGTAGATACTTTTATATCACAATTATGGGTACTTTCTTAAAAACGACGAACAAATTAAATACCTACCTCGATTTTTTCGCTTTGCTCTCGCACATGACTCCGCTCCAAAATTTTAAATTATTTATTAAAATTCGATCCTATAAATAATATAATATCCGAGATTGATCTTAACGAAGACAATATACGTTGCTCAAACATAAAAAACTTGGACGATTTAAATAATCTTCTCTACCCTATATCGAAAAAATCAACTTTGACCATCCTAAATTTGAACATTCGAAGTATTAACCGAAATTTTGATTCCCTATCAGTTTTGCTGGCACAGATAAAGACAGAATTTATATTATTGTCCTAACTGAATGTTGGACTAATAATGACTTCGCCAACTCTTCTGGGCTACAAAACATATTATACTAAAACCTTTATAAACCAAAACGACGGAGTAGTAGCTTATGTGCAAGACTCACTTAATAGTATGGCTTTTGAACCTACATTTTTAGATGGGAATTGTCTAGTCCTGTCAATAAATAACGATTACGATATTATTTGTTCTTACAGACCCCCGAGCTTCAGAAATCCAACAGTGTACCTTGAATCCCTAAATTCAGATCTTAGCGGAATCAGATCACGGCATGTCATACTGACAGGAGATATAAATTTAAATACACTAATTAGTGACACCTCAGAATATGTTTCGAGTTACTTATGCCTAATGGCTGAGTACGGCCTACATCAGGGAATCAATAAGCCCACAAGGATGGATTCATGTTTGGATCATTTCGTGATCAAGTCCGATAGTGAATGGGAAACATTCATTCTTGACCCTGTAATAACTGATCACAGCCCAATTCTTCTGCTAATGAATAGCATTCCTAGCAGAAAACCTGAAATGAATATAAGACAAAGTAAAATTAATTATGAAGCTATCGGTAAAACATTAAGTTTGATATCATGGGACCACCTTTACTCAATAGAGGATGTAAATCTTGCAGCAATCACTCTTAGTTGCACACTGCAGTCAATTATTAAGGACAATACAATTCACAAAACCTTTACTAGAAAAACTCGACCGATTAAACCGTGGATTACAGTGAGCATGGTAAAGGCGCTAAAGAAAAAATATAAACTACACAAAATGGCAAGAAAAGCACCGTCTGACATTGAACTGCAACGTAAATACACAGTATATAGGAATACTTGTTATAGGATAATCAAAAACCTTAAAAAACAATACTACCAACTGAAGTTCCGAAAATCTCATGGAAATTCTAAGGAGACATGGAATATCATAAAAGAGATATGCAACATGACTAAAATTAAAACGACTACTGACCACCTGTTAAAGATAAAAGAGACGCCCAAGGAAGCATTAAATGAAGTAAATAGCTACTTTACCACGATAGGCAGTAATCTAGCTGATAAAATGCTCAAAAAGATGAACCAATCCGATTCAGACCTGGCCATTAGAACTACTAATTCTAAAAATCCTGTTCAGTCAATGCTTCTCCACCCCACCGACCCCTTAGAAATAAACAAGATAATAAGTAAATTAAAAAGTCACAGTGCCCCAGGTTATGATCAGATTCCCACAAATATTTTTAAAACATATAGCAACTACCTTATTGAACCTCTAGCTCATGTATTTAATCTTAGTTTGGAAAAAGGAGTTTTCCCTTACATCTTCAAAACTGCTATTGTGACCCCCATTTTCAAGGCTGGTGAAAAAAATGAAGCTTCAAACTATAGACCCATTTCAGTTTTGAGTATTTTATCAAAAATATTGGAAAAAATTGTTAACAAGCGTCTAATGAACTACCTAGAAAAGAATAACTTAATTTCGGACAACCAATATGGATTCCGGAATAAGCGTTCCACTGATGAAGCGGTTCTAAAACTTACAACTATTATTACTACACATTTAGACAAAGGGGACAAGACTATAGGTGTCTTTTTGGACCTTCAAAAGGCGTTTGACACCGTTTCTCTTCCTATCTTGTTAAAGCGACTCGAGAACTTGGGCATCAGAGGCACAGCGCACAAATGGTTTCAAGACTACTTGCTTAATAGGAACCAAAAAGTTCGATTAGGGCAACATTTAAGTAAAAGCGCTACATGTACCTACGGTGTTCCCCAAGGGAGTGCGCTGGGACCTTCATTGTTCCTCGTATATATTAACGAGCTTTGTAATAGTACGCCAGATAACGCAGATCTTCTGATGTTTGCAGATGACACAGTGTGATGGTTCCTGCGTGACACCATACGGAACCCTAATAATAATAACTTTTGAAATAGAACTACTGCGTAACACCACATGGAATCCTAATAATAATATTGAGTTGCTGAACTATTTTTTTGAAGGTTCGGTCTGACGCCGAATTCCTTAACTCAAGTATGTAAAATGTTAGCACTTGGGACCAATGAAATACGATTTGATGTTCGCAAGATAGGGTAGGAAAGAGCGAGTGAGTAAAAGAATTGGATTTGTGTCGTTGTGTGAAGGAGATAGAAAGCCAGGGCTGTTTCTTGAAAATGCGCGTGAGCAGCGGGAGAGAAGATGGAATGGCGAGACGAGTTGGTCGTGTCTCGAGGCTGAAATATTGTTTGTTTTCCTGTGCGAATTTTGGTGTGAAAAGTATATAGTTTTGTGAGGTGCGGCGTGTGTCTGGGTACGTATTACTTTAGGTCTTAAGATCAAACTTGAATCATCTTTTAAATGTCCAAAGTTTTATTAAACCCAAATAGGGAAGCACTCGAAAGGTTCTTTAAAATTTAGGGTTCTCTGTGAGTTACAGAAATGTACAGTGGTTGTAGTTTGGTTGCTTGACGTAAATGTATAATCTAAAATATCTAAATTATCTTTTCATTACTGTCATTAGTCTACTTAATTCTGCCTAATTTTTAACTTTAAGTAGATAAATTAAATGCTAATTCATATACGCCCGTAAGTTTAGTACGTGACATTGTACAGGGCGAGCTGTATAATTCAATATAATATCAAATTTGTACCGTTAAATACTAGAATAAATGCAAATTCTTCTTGGGCCAATAATTAACATATAGAGATAAAATTAATGTATGGCCGTGCTTTTAATACTAACTAAATGATGTAACGTGGAGTTTTACGCCTACAAAAAGTAAGGTTTCTCCACAATTTGAGTCAAATAAACTTTCAATTTCCATTAAGACTCAACCAGGATATTTTATTTTATTCTTTCCTTTTACCTTCGCTTACAACCTTGAGATTTACGGGGAGTCTACGAATTTCCTTTATTTAGAACTAGAACAGAAGATAAAGGTAACTCGCATTTTGGTAATTTTCTGAATAGTCTATTTTCAACTTCTAAAATAAGTAGAGGATTGAGCCCCACGATGGGGACGTGTAGGGACTGATATGATGTTATTTATAGACAGAAGGCATCTCGTGGGAACTTTATATTCCATAGCTACAATTTCCCTCCAATGAAGGGGCAATGCAGGGTTCACTTTCCCTTATGGAAAAACAAAACGAATGACGATCACAAATTTTCACTAAGACACAGGCCTTTGGTCTTAGATGGGGAAGTTGGGACCTGTTCAACAGTATTAATATTCTATGGTAAAACGTGGACAGAAGTCCATAGTATAACCGAAAACGGGCTAAGGAAAATTACTGCGTGGCTTGAGGACAATTTTTTTGTCTCTCAACGTAGGTAAAACAAACTATATTTGTTTTTCCATAAACGGTTCATCATCACCTGATCCCAATTATTCAATTAAAATACATACACACCCATGTAACAGACCTTTTTATGCGAATAACTGTACCTGTTTACTTCTTAATAGGGTTTATACAGTAAAATATCTGGGAGTATATATAGACGAAAATCTTCGATGGGACAGTCATATTTCCACTACTACTTCACGCACCAGAAAACTAATTTATGTTTTTAAAAAATTAAGAGAAGTTGCTGAAACGGAACTGCTTATCCAAATTTATAAATCATTATGTCAGAGTGTTCTCGCATACTGCATCTGTTCCTGGGGGGCTGCTTCTAAGACACATCTAATGAGACTAGAGCGAGCTCAAAGAGCTGTGATTAAAATCATACTCTCTCTACCCCAGCGTTCGCCTACAACTGAAATCTATATAAAATCTAATTTACTTACAGTTCGAAAGCTCTTTATCTTGCAGTCACTGCGTAGATATCACTGTTCAATACTACCCTCCCTGGATATTTTTGACAAACAGTCTACAAGAAGACCGACAAAACTTCCAGTTAGTATAGTCAGAACTACTTTCGCACAAAAGAGACACGAATACCTAACCCCTAGAATATATAACAGTTTTGACAACTTTAGTGACCTAATACAACTAACTGACTACAAGTTCAAATAAAACATTTTCAGTTGGCTTCAGAAGTTTGACTATCAGTCCACCGAAGATTTTCTTAAATCTATCATCTACTATGGTGTACCTACACACAACTCGCGCGCAGACACGCACACAGCCCATCACACACACACACACACACACACACACACACGCACGCAATCATCACACTTGCTTAAATTATAGGTGCTTCTAAACGGGCAATGTTTTTCGGCAATTTGTGGCTGCAACACAGTGGCTGGCAACATTGCTAGCAACACCAGCCAGACTAAGCAATATTGCAGTAATATCCCAGCCATATAGCCACACATGTTTGGTATGGCCATGTATGGCCGATATTGTTTTTTAGGTTGCCGGAGGATCGCTGAGCGATCGATATTTCTGCAATATTGCCCAGCGAGTTCTATTGCTGTTTCCGTCGCTCTCTATTATTATGGTATAGTGCGTCCTTTTCTACGCGACATGAAGTTTGTGAGTGACGCCGTGATTAATTGCTATACTCTGTGCAGTAAAGTTGTCATGTTGTTTTGTTTTGGGAATTGGGATTGATTGAGGTTAGGTTAACAAAACAAAAATCATTAGCTACCATTTAGCTATTAATATAGTAATCTGTGTCAAAAATGACTAATACGTGGACTAACGAGACGGTTATTGATTTCATTAATGAAGTACATTTACACCCTGAGTTGTGGGATGTGAAAAGCGGTATTTACAATGATAAAAATGCTAAAAAAGATGGATGGATTGAAATCGCAGAAAAATTTGGTGTAACAAGCGATGAGGCTTACAAAAAATTCAGAAGCTTGAGAACATACGCACAAAATGAGATGAAAAAAAATAAAAGTGGTAGTTCTGGCGGCAAATTAGTGAAGTGGTTTGCTTTCGATGCGATATCGTTTGTCTTAACTCAAAATACCGCGAATACAGGATTAGACAGTGAAAATGCAACACATAATGTAACTCAAAATACCTCAAATACACGATTGGACAGTGAAAATGCAACGCCTAATAATGTAAGTATATGTAATAAAGTATTTTTGACATTAATAATGTAAACATTTCACTTTAAGTACGTATAAGTACTTAATAGATAACTTGAACTTATTCCTTCTAAATATATTTATCTTGAACTTCTACTTGCTAAATATTTATCTTGCCATGCTACTCGCCCCTGCTGTGTCATAAAGTAGTGCATAAATTCATCTCTCACCGCTTTTGCTCTTGCGGTTGCATTCCTTCCCAGTATTCTTAAATCTGTTAATCTTTGTTCTTCATCTCTCCACGAGCCTGGTGTTACTGTACCAACGTCAATATCTTCACTATCAAAGGTCCCAGGTGGTGAATAAACAGATCGTGATCTTGTATTTCGTCGCAAAAAATTATGTAAATATGCACAGGCCATTACTATATCTTGTACATATTTTAACTCAACATCAATAGTTGTGTGTAAAATCCGGAAAACTGAAGACAAGATACCAAAAGAGTTTTCAACAATACGGCGAGCTCTAGATATTCTATAGTTACATACACGTTTAGGAGACCCTATGTTCAAATCTAACGTATAGGGCTTGCAAATATTCTCTGTTAGTGGAAATGCATCATCTGCCAGGAAAACATATGGTGTTAACATTTCACGGCCCGGGAGGGATTCAGGATGCGGTATGTTAAGAGTTTGACTCAGGAGTGCTTTCCCAAAAGCTGTATGTCTAAAAACTCCCCCATCAGATATACTTCCTTGAACACCAGCATGTACATACAAAAAATTGTAACGTGCATCTGTTACAGCAAATAGCACTATACTATAAAACTGCTTATAATTATAATATTGACTCCCACTGTTCGGTGGACAGATAATTGCGATGTGTTTTCCATCCATTGCACCCAAACAGTGAGGGAAATTCCATCGATCTTCAAAATCTTTCGCAACTTGTTTCCACTCTGTTGATCCTGACGGCATCTGAAAAAAGTTATAAAGTATATATTAACAATTTTATGCATTTTCAGGTGGAAACTGCAGGCACTGACATCAGCGCTGGCCCAGAAGAAGTTGTGGATTCAGAAAAAACTGACTCCTTAGAAACCATAGATACTAGTTCAAAACCACGTGCTAAAAGGTCTAAGACTACAGATCCACTATTAGAAAAGGCTCAAAACATTATACGTGATGCTGGTGAAAAAAAAAGGAATGAATATGCTGGTTTCGGAGAACATATAGCAAACAAGCTAAGCAAATATGATGATTACACCCGTACTCAGGCGAAACTAAAAATAATGCAGATTCTGTTTGAATGTGATATGTCCATGTACAGAACTCGACCTTCATCTACATTTACACCAAGTCCTCATAGCAATAGTAGAGGTGGAGCTGGCACATCACAAAGCCAATATTCTGACTTAACCACATTACCACCTCCTAGTCCTCAAAACAATAGTAGAGATGGAGCTGGCACATCACAAAGCCAATATTCTGACTTAACCACACTACCACCTCCTAGTCCTCAAAACAATAGTAGAGATGGAGCTGGCACATCACAAAGCCAATATTCTGACTTAACCACACTACCACTTCAAAATAATGTTTTTGATAATCAGTCTCAAGTTCTTATAAATTCTTATGAAGAACTTGTGTCATTTACTCTTCAATATGAACCACAAAAGTGAAAATTATTTAATATCTAATGGGGTAGTTGACACCATTAACTAATAATTGTAAAACACAAATTCCCTAAAAAAGTACTTAATTTTTGCCTCAAAGCCCTACTAGATTTTCAATAATTTGTAGAATTAGATTTTTCGTAGCTTTGCAATAATTAAATAGTACCTAGGGCTATTGAATATAACATCGTGACGTTATAATGGTAATATCTCCATACAAAATCTATGGGAAAAATCGTTTTGACAGCTCATAAAAAGTACGTCAATTGACTGGTGGTGTCAAATACCCTATTTAATTATTACTACTATTGTTACCTATTATTCTTATTATTAAGGTTAAAGTTAAGCACTTATAATTACACCTTATTAGTATTAAAATATCATACATAATAAACCAATGTCGACTTACCTTGATGTATTCTTTTAATCCTTCCATCAAAGCTGCACAAACCTCTGGAATTATAACAGAAATCGAAGCATCGGAGACTCTGAATAGATACATTAAACTTTTAAATGAATCTCCAGTGGCCAAATACCGTAGAGTTATGGCTAATCTTGTGGTAACCGGTATTGCTTTCCTCATGTTTGTATCATTTCTTTTTATTTTTGGTCCGATTTTGTTTAAGATTAACTCGAAGTCACTCTTTGACATTCTTGAAAAGTTGTCAAATAATTTTTTATCAAGACTTATTTCTTGACATAAATTATCTAAAGTTTCACGCCTATTTAAATAAGGTCTAATCCACATTCTCTCCTTTTTCTTTTTTGATTTTTCCTTTAAAACAATATAAGCCGCTGCAACGAGTGTGATTTCGTCAGCCATTGTTGTCGGTTTGTGTAGCTCGTTTAGGAGTCTGTAACATGAGCCATACTATTGCAGACATATCTCGGCCATAGATTGCTCAGCCATCAAATATTTTTGTGATAGCCGGCAATAAGTAGCCAATGGTGCAGCTACAAATTGCTGAAAAATATTGCCCGTTTAGAAGCACCATAAAATAAATAAGGATACTTAGATTTAAAATAAATGTAAATAAGTATAGGTACTTACCTTATTGTAGTCCATTAAAAAGGGAAGGAACTAGTTTCCAAGACACAGCTAACGACTAGTTTGGAAATTAGGGCTTAATTAAATGTGTTTATAACTTGTAAGTGCCAAAATAAACATTTTCATTTCATTTCAGTTCATTTTCATTTTCATTTCATTTTCAACTTTCTTAGTGTTAATTTATTGCATAAACATCCCGCGCCCCAAGGACTATATGGTACTGGTAAATACTGCATAAATAAAAAATAAATAAATAATTATAATTGC
>OX369309.1:6667099-6832849 GCA_947284805.1 Coleophora flavipennella | reverse complement strand
TGTATAGATAGATAAACCGTTTATTCACCGACCAGGCACAAAAAAACAATAATCAATAATCGTTTCCGCCACCGGTTTCCAATCACCCTGTATATTATTATTACTTTAGACAGTTATATCTCAGCATATGATTTTTGAAAAAACAGGGATATACAGACGGACATAAGATTTCTCTTATCCGATCGTAAATAAACGGATCTTTTTATGAAACTACTTCTTGTTTTCAAATTATCAGTAGACTACGTTGTGTATAGATGACGGCCAGGACGGCCTTCTTAACAATTCAAGGTGGTTGGTTGAACGACGGACGCATTACAGGGGGTGAATGAGGAGACAATACTGAACAGTGTCCCTGGAAACCCTAAGGTCAATTAGCAAACATACAAATCAACCAGCTCATTAGCCATTTCTTTTTATTGGAATTCAAATTTAAGATAGATAGATAAACCGTTTATTCACCGACCAGGCACAAAAAAACAATAAGTAAAACTTTGGTAACAATAAAGTAAAAAAAAGAAGATTACACCACTCAGACTAACTTATAGCTACTTACTAATAAATGAAGCTTGTATGAAGCTTAGTAGCGTTTCCATGGCGGACTTTATTTCTCTCACTTGCTCTATTGGCTTTTCTCTATTTACATCTCGCTTAGGGACCCAAACTTTGACATTTTGTTAGTAAAACTTTCTCTATGAAGTCCCATCCTAAGTAGCTAAATAATAGCGATGACATTATCTTTGCCTATTGGCTCAGGAGTCGAATGGAATAATAGTTTATTCCCACTTTATTTCCGCTAAATGTTTATTTTCCCTATCTGGTTAAATAGTTATTTATGATACAAGGGCGACATATGTGAGCCCGAGCCGCAGGCGAGGGTTTACCATCGTCACGACTTTGTTATTTCCTTTTCCACCCTTGTATCATACGATGTTTTTCAATACAGTTGTGAGAAAACAGATAAAATAAAAAAAGACCGTGACCGAAAAACAAAATACATGGGTAGATACATACCAATCGAGGTTTCAGCAACCAAAGTTAATTTTACGCGACTTGTGGCTTATTTTAAACGTCCGGGGAATAATCTCATTTTGTTTTTTTCTATACATACACATAAGTATATTTTTATTACACATTTATTAACTATCCACAATTTTAGTAGTTTTTACAACTAAAACATCTCAATTCAGTTTTACGAAAATTGCGCCATACTTTAGCTAGCACACGTACGCATGCGTAAGTTTTTTACCCACGACGGAACGGAGCAGGTATATGCGTTTAGGGTGAGAGATGTTTGTTTGTGTGTGTGTGCGTTTGTGCAAAGTAATGTTCCTACCTATTTTCTAAACTAATGATCCGATTTTGATGCGGTTTTCAATAACGGGTTTGTGTTTGATGAGTTCATGTTCTTAGACAGGTGTCATGGCTGTAACTCACTAGGGGGCGCCACAATATTAGTGCAAAACAATGTTGCAATATAATTAAAACGAAATGTCCGATTACAAGTCTTGGTAGCTTAATGCATGTTCCCAAATAATAAAAACTAGAGGGCGCTACAATATTAGTGCAAAATAATATTGCAATAATATTAAAACGAATTGTCCGATTTCAATGCGGTTTTCAGCAATGGGTTCGTAGTTGATTGGTGCATGGTCTAAGATAAGTCTTATGATACTAAATCACTAGGGGGCGCTGCTTTATTAGTGTGAAACGATTATATTGCAATATTATTAAAATTAAAACGTATTGTCTGATTTCAATGCGGTTTTCAGCAATGGGTTCGTAGTTGATTGGTGCATGATCTAAGATAAGTTTTATGATACTAACTCACTAGGGGGCGCTGCCATATTAGTGTGAAACGATTATATTGCAATATTGTTAAAATTAAAACGTATTGTATGATTTCAATGTGGATTTCAGGAATGAGTTCGTGGGTGATTGGTGCATGTTCTCAGATGAGTGTTATAGAGGTAACTTATAACAATGTTTAATGTAATAGTCTGAGTAAAATTTCAAAATTATACCTAGACGGCGTATTTGTAATGGATTTTAGAGCCCTTACGAGCTTTCTTCTATTTTATCATCACTTTGCGATCGGCGTAATAAAATAAATCAAATTATAATGATGGGAAAATAATATTGAACAATATTATTCCACTTAAAAAAACTAACCTACACTATTTACAAAATTATAATTGAAAAGTAAAATAATGTTGTATCAAACTTATTAATGAAATTAGAATTCGTAAGTTATAAAAAAATAAGATCAATATGTACCTTCTCTTTATTTGGTCTCAATAAAGAAACAAAAGCACTCGGCGTCACTGGAAGCTAGGTCTCTCCAGGTCTGTAAATCGTATCCAATTCGCATTTAATTCGCATTCAAAGCGCATTCGAAAACACATTATAACAACATAAGCCCGAAGGCATCGACATTCATAGTGTTTTAGGGAGTTTTAGGCAGTATTAGGAAATGTTTCCGCCTTCACCGCGTGGAGGTACTCCCAGCTTATGTCATCATTGAATTCAGAGTTCAAACACAAATATTATAGTCTCAAGAGCATTGACACAGAAAGCAACTGTACAATATTTAATAAGGAACTTAATATTATGTGGTAGGATGAATCACACTTATTGTTTTGCGAGATCTTACCTACACATTATATAGATTATAATTCGTATATGCTCTCTAAAAAGTCTGAAATAAAATTAAGCAAAATTAAAAATTTTGAAAAAAACCCACGACGGTAAAAATCTCATCGAAAAAGAATAAAATAACTCAAAACCCCCGACTTAACCCAATTATTATGTAACGAAATATTATAAAAGACGTAAAAATACTTTCTAAAAAAGAGTTGATATCTCGAGAAATCGGTAATAGATATACTTAAGTACCTAAACAATGAATATCGATGTTTACAGTTTTTCCTAACGTGTCTGTTTCTCGAAGATATACTTAGATGTAGCGATAATAATTTTACCATAATACATAACCGAGGAATATCCGTCGGGGGCTGCCTTTCCTATATGAAATTTCAACAAAAATTTCATCATACTCGAGTATTTTATGTCGTCGTTAAACATCTACAATTCTTCAATAATTGTATTCACGTCACTAGAAAAACTTTAGCTGGTTTAATGGCAGCCCCCGACGGATATTCCTCGGTTATGGTATTATGGTAAAATTATTATCGCTACATCTAAGTATATCTTCGAGAAACAGACACGTTAGGAAAAAACTGTAAACATCGATATTCATTGTTTAGGTACTTAAGTATATCTATTACCGATTTCTCGAGATATCAACTCTTTTTTAGAAAGTATTTTTACGTCTTTTATAATATTTCGTTACATAATAATTGGGTTAAGTCGGGGTTTTTGAGTTATTTTATTCTTTTTCGATGAGATTTTTACCGTCGTGGGTTTTTTTCAAAATTTTTAATTTTGCTTAATTTTTATTATTATCATAAAGGCTACAATAATTCTTAGGATACTATTATTATAAGCATTAAAACCTCTTTGGAAAAGATGACCTATTCCTTGGTGAACCGTTTCCGCTTCATTCAATTTTTTTCTCTTTTCTTCACAAAGATATAACCCAAAGAAAATTTAATCAGCTAGAGTTGTGTACTAACCTCAACCTATCTCTTAAAATTCTCCTTTCAAAAGTCTTTCAGAAGATTCTGTATCTTTGGTTTTTTTGCTAGAAAAGTATTGTTCCTCCGAGCTAGAAATTAAAAAAAAGTGGTAAAGTAAAAGCACGTGTGCGGTAAAATCAATTTTGCGCACACTTGATTGGCATATAAAGGACCTCTTTTCGAGCAACTGTATTGAAAAAATTGTTATATATTTTTTGTTTATCGCTGTTACCTACAACACAAGTTTTCCTAGTGTTGGTAGCAGCGTCGTCACCTTACGTAAACGACTGGCCTATTGTAATGTACCCTTATTTTATTATTATTTTTACATTGCGAGGAGTATTATTAGAAGTTTCTTTTACCTGACTTTTAACTATTGAACTAGCTATTATACAATAGTTTGTAATACCAATGACACCTACTAGCCTCTTTACTGTAACTACTATTTAGGCTAAGTTTGGATCATAATAAAGAATTTATTTATTTATTACGGCTCACCTTGTCCCTGAAGCGATCATAGAGCACAGCCCTGTCGATCTCTTCCTTCACCTGCTTTTCCATGGCTGCGATATCGTTGCCAAACTGCTTGATGTACCGTCGTGTTATGGCTATTTTTTCTGGCGGAGCTTTCACACCGGCGTTTAGAGCGCGCTGTAGGGTTTCTGTGGAAAAAACATACATGTCACAAAACAATGTGAAACGGTATAAATATAATCACACTGTAAAGTTTCTGCGGAGAAAACATTACTATGCTTAAACAATGTGAATCGGAATAAATATTATCACGCTCTAGGATTTCTAAATATAAATACAAATACACTTTTTTTACGGAAACCTGAAAAACCACAGACACATATACAGGATGTAAATTTGCATTCTTGCAATATTTGCGGTGGTTAATATATAAGGTCTAACAAAATTAGCTGAAACTATTTTAAGGGCAAGTTCAGTAAACGAAACTGAACAACTTTTTCTTCAGCGACCATACCGAATTCTAAAAAAAATCGCTACATTCCATTATTGCCTACTTAAATAAATAATATTCTCGTTGTGCGGCCCTGTTTAATTTACATCGCTGGATTCGTGCCGTGCCGCAACCACCCGCAACGAAACCACAGATTACTAAATAGTTACTTGAAACTGTGCACTGTGCCCGGCCGTTGACCTTTACTAGTTCTCTCAATCAATTCATATTTAAAATACTTAAAACCAACTGTAAGGTTTTAGCTGTAGGTAGTAAAATACAACCTAACAGGTATTTACACTTTACGAAAAAGAAGAAATTGAAATTGAAGGAAGCGGCTCGTTCCTTTGAGGCGCTTGAGGTCGTTGAACGAACCACGCGAATTATATGTACCTACGAGCAAGCGCCTACAAGCAACTGTGAATACTGTTATGCGCGAAAAAAATATCTCAGTTACTCTCGCGCGCTCATTGAGTTACGTTGCTCAAAGCCTAACGACAGATTGTGTGTGACCTACCTAAGTGCCTAAGTTAAGTGTTTTATTGTGAAATGCCGTACAACAGTATTTGGACATGGCGGTGTGCTATGAAGTTTGTAACCACAAGTTTGGGATGTAAGAAGGAAGGCTGCGGGTAAAGGATCGGAGCGGAGGCTTGTGCTATTATTATCATCTGTGGCGGAGGCGCGTGGGCTGCGGCTTTTACGGTGCGATGGTCAGTGCCGGATTCATTAAGATTTCTTATTTTTTTATTGTAGATTTTTTTTCTTAGATTTCAGTATGGTCGCTGAAGAAAAAGTTGTTCAGTTTCGTTTGCTGAACTTGCCCTTAAAATAGTTTCAGCTAATTTTGTTAGACCTTATATATGATACTGATAACAAATCATTAATAAAATCGTATTTTTTTATTGTTTTTAATTATTTCATTTTTTTAAATCGATAATACTTAGTTTATACCACTTCATTTCATCGAACGCGCTCATTACTATTGCGCACGGGCCAGCGAGCGGGCGTACTTCAAAGACAAAGAGGCCGCCTTCCTTTGTCTTCAGTCAGTTGCCGGCGCACCGACGGACGGCGCCGTAAACGACACTTGCTTACTACTATCGCTCGCTCGCATCGCAATGACCCCGCGAAATGACGGAAAATTATTCTATCTTATAGCTTATTCGTGGAGATGGATGGTGTGTTTGTACGCTGTTAGTGGTAACAGCTTGCCACAAGCTGTTGCAATGTTTGTGGAAATGTTTCGAAACAGTTCGAGACAAAAGCCCTAATGCTGGCCAGTTACTGCGAACTTGTAAGTTTTTGTAAACTTTTGTTTATTAATTGTGTGAAAATAAGTTGTTTTCAGACTTTTAACTAAGCCTAAAAGTGCATTGGTACGTACCAACCTTGGTGCATGGCAACAGAAAGTACAAAAAATACTAAAAAAATGATTTTTTGACGATTCTAAACACCTAAAGTCGCAATGGAAATCCGAAATCAGCTATGTACGAATGAATAATTGAATGAGGCGTGAACGAACTGTTCATTCGTTAGTTGACGTCACAGTCGCGTTTGGTTTGTTCCACTGGGACCCTACACAAAAATGCTTTATTCTTACGTGAACTCCAAAACAATTTCCTCTAAAAAGTTGTTATCTATCAATATGAGACTTTCTGCATAATCTGAAGTGATTTGTATTATTTTATACTACCGCCTCCGTAAATATTGCAAGAATGCAAATTCACACCCTGTATATTAGTTTCTAGAACTTCTTTAAAAAATTTCAATAACCTTGATTATTATTCAAATGAGATCCAAACCAAGTTTTTTATGCAGCACTCTAGGAATACACTCCTCTTAAGAGGGAAGAATAGCTTCGCGATCCTAACGAAATAGGTATTTGGGAAAACATTTGCTGTCGCTCGTGCGCTCATGTCCCCGGGCTTCGCGCAAAGCACATACAAAGAGCCTCACGCACACATCGACGGACGCTGGCAGTTGGCGAGAAGTTGCGACGAAAGGCGGAGTGTTTCTTATGTACGAGTACCTACCTACGGATAGTGATTGTTGTGGCGTTCCCGAAAATCCGATACAAAGAAATTGAAGATAATAAGTAGTGATAATTTGAAGTGAGTATTTTATTAATTATGTAGGTAATTAGTAACGAGTATAAACTAAACTGATTTTTGATAAATCGGCTTGTTGCCGATATGCGCCCTAAATGACTGACATTTTGAATTGTAAGGTATTTGCAGTGTATCTATCTACAAAATATTATGATATACCTAGTTATTGTATACAAAACTACTAATGTATGACAACATCTCACCTGGTGGTAAGTGACGATGTTGCCGAAGATGGAAGCGGGCTTATCAAGATTCTCCAACGCAATGGGGAACTGGCAATCTTATCTTCATGCCGGAACACACCAATGATATCAACATTGATATTTGGCGGCAAGACTTAGATAAGATGGTGGTATCTAGCCAGGAGGGCTTAGAAAATGCCCTACCACCAACCAAACCCAGTCTTACAATTGACCCCGCCGGGATCGAACCAGGGACCTCCTGTGTAAAGCCAGTGAACTTTGCCTCTGAGCTACGGAGGCGGTTATTCGGCTTTGTGGCCTCAGGTCTAAACTAAACCACTTTTTAGGTTGGTAACTGTCTAGTTACGCCTAGTTACGTCTATGTTTATTATTACATACCTATGTAGGTAGATGTAAATAAAATTAGTTTCTGATTCTTGCAGATACCTATAATACCTACTCACACAATAATGGAGACATATTATAGAAAAGGCAAAAAGAAACGAATACGCTTAGGTGTCCGCCGGAAGAAATGTCACTTAGCCAGAAAGGCAAAAAATTGGTTTGTACACACATAACTAGCTACTTCTCACTGTCTATCCAACTCACCGTTATACGAGTAGGTATACCTAGCGTGACCATTTATTGTTTTCGCCAGAGGTGAAGTAAAAATAAGCTGTTTGGTATTTTACTAGCGTTTATGAGAAAATGATTAAAACTAAATAATAAGTAGGTTTTTAGGGTTCCGTACAAAAAACAGAACCCTTACTCGTGCGTCTGTCTGTCTGTCCGTCTGTCACAGTCATCACAGATCACTGTCCGTCTGTCCGAATCTACTGGACCATTACAAGTAAAATCAGGTAGGATGGTGTAATCCTACAGTCCAAACACAGATGTGCAGTCAATAAATATTTTTAAAAATTAAGGGTCATTTTCGGGGGACCAATTAGAAAATTTAAAACAAAGTTTTGCAGACCTTACTGTGTCATATATTAAACGAAAGGGCTCGTTATCGTGACATCGCTATTCATGTTCGCGTATTCGTCTTATTCACCCAAATGCGACGATGGCAAATTCGGTTACATTTACGAACAAGACGAATACACACACGAGACACGCACTTGGCCGGTTTTTATTTATGGTTTGTCATTATTCGATTATTATAAGTGTTCAATTATTTACAGGGACCCAGCAAATCATCAGTCTTCGATTTTATTGTCAAATACTCCGACAAGACAAACTTTAACAAATTCCAAACTCCAGGACAGTGAAGATCAGCAATACAATATTTCGAATGATACTACACCAACGACTTCAATTTCAAATTTTCGCCTAACGATCGAACCAGAGACAGCCGAAGTTACCGAATCAAATAATTTACTGGGTCGCAGAATAGTAGATTCCAAATACTTGTTCGACTCTATCAAGAAAATAAATCATCCGGGACTGGATTGTAATTTTTCTCATATGGAATTTAAAAAAGAAATCAGATTGGGACACCTTAGTAAATATTTATTCAAGTGCAGTTTGTGCAATAAAGAAGAAACAATTTATTCCGAAGACCCAGCTAAAAAAGTAAACATAAATGTAGCATTAGTTGAGGGAATGATTTGCACCGGAAATGGTTTTTCGCAGTTGGACGAAATTTGTGGTGCCATAAATATGCCGTGTATGGCTAAAAACACATTTCAAAAAATAGAAAGCAACATGCAGTCTATTTTCGAAGAATGTGCACTAGAGGAAATGCGTGCAGCTGGAGAAGAAGAAAAAAGGTTAGCCATATTAAACAACGAAGTGGACTCTGAAGGTTACCCTTTGGTGCCAGTTGTAGCAGATGGTTCTTGGCCCAAAAGGTCTTTCAAGTCTGGGTTTAGCTCTCTGTCGGGATGTGCCTGTATAGTAGGACATAGAACAAAAAAAATTTTGTTCATGGGAATAAGGAACAAATTTTGTTGCATATGCAGTAGGGCTGAAAAAAAGGGCATACCGATACCCGAACATACTTGCTACAAGAACTGGTCAAATAGCGCTACTTCTATGGAGGAAGATATAATTGCCGAGGGTTTCCAGAGAAGCATCGAAATGCATGGTATCAAATATAATATGCTTATTGGTGATGGTGATTCAGGTATAATAAACAAGCTTTTAATTACCATGCCTTATGGGCCAAACCTTATCGTGAAGAAAGTAGAATGTAAGAATCACCTGTTGCGAAATTTTTGTACCAAAATGAAATTACTCGGCAAAAAAACGAACAACCACAAGGGCTACGTACCAGTAACACTTCGAAAAAAAGTCGAAGATAACGTATTACGGCTTCGCAAAGCTGTGGTATGTGCTGTTAAATATAGAAAAGATGAAGACTTACCTCAAGCCGAAAAAGTGCAGAATCTAAAGCAAGACATACGAAATAGCGCAAATCATGTATTTGGGAAACATGAATTGTGCGCACCATACTTTTGTCAACGTCCCACAGAATTTAACCTAGTACCAGAGCTAGAAAAAACTGGAATGTGGGTAGATATCCAAAAACATTTATCATATCTTGTAAACAATGCAGGGAGCCTTTTATTGGATGTGACTAATAATTGCGCTGAACAATTTAATTCGGTGATTGCCAAGTTCATAGGAGGCAAGCGCGTAAATTTTACATCACGAGGCTCCTACCAGACAAGATGTTTAGCTGCTGTAACGTCTTGGAACAGCGAAGTACAGACACACAATCGTTTACAAAAAAAAAATTGCTAATGAAAGTCCTGGATATTATACAAAATCATATACAGAAAAAAGAAAACGAGCATTGGAGTATGTCAGGAAACGAAAAATAGATTTTTCTGAAGCACATGAAACTCGTAAAAAAAGACCTAAAAGGTGCGAATCTGACCAACACTATGGGCTGTTGGAGCTAGAACAAGATTTACCGGATGATGAATATGAGACGAAAAAAGATAATTTTTTAGCCTCGCTAATGAAAACTGAAGAAGAAATAATAAAATTAGAAATAGACACTAGAGGCCAGGGAGACAATGATTTGTGGTTAACAGAAAGACGAAAAAGATTGACTGCGTCCAAATTCGGGACTGTATGCAAATTACGACAATCTACTTCATGTTTATCGACTATAAAGAGTTTAATTTACTCAACTTTTAAAGGCAATTCAGCAACGGAGTACGGGAAACAACATGAATCCGAGGCGATTCGTCAATTTTCTCAATTAACAAAGCTGGAAGTGGAACCTTGTGGGCTCTATGTAGATAAGAATGATTATTATCTTGGCGCAAGTCCTGATGGGATTATTAAGGAGGACGCTATAGTAGAGATAAAGTGCCCTTCTTCTTCTTCCACTATATCTCCGCTGCAGGGAATATTGAAAAAGAAAATCCATTTCTGCCAGTTACGTGAAGGTAAACTTTTTTTAAAAAGAAATCATGACTATTATTATCAAGTACAGGGCCAGCTTCACGTGACTGGTAGAAAATTCTGTTATTTTATTGTATGGACGCCTCATGGGTTAGAATACGAGAAAATAGAAAAGGATGATGAATTTTGGAATCAGAAAATGTTACCAAAGCTAGAAACATTTTACTTTGAATGTTTGTTGCCCGAGCTCATAGATCCAAGAGTACCTAGAAAAATGCCGATTCGAGAGAGAGCAGAATTTGTTAACACCAAAAAAAAAGCAATGTAATCCATTTTGATTTGAAACGAAATAAAATAATAACTTAATCGTGCGCCTGTCTGTCTGTCCGTCTGTCACAGCCATCACAGATCACTGTCCGAATCTACTGGACCATATCAAGTGAAATCAGGTAGGATGGTGTAATCCTATCACCCAAACACAGATGTGCAGTCAATAAATATTTTTAAAAATTAAGGGTATTTTCGGGGGACCAATTAGGAAATTTAAAAAAAAGTTTTGCAGACCTTACTGTGTCATATATCAAATGAACAACTTCGAACAATTTTGCATTATTATTTATGGTTTTTGTTAATTTTCTTATAAAGTACTACACCGATTTTGATAAAATTTATACAGGACCACATGGGAAGCACTAGCTTTCGAAGAAAAAAAGAATCATCAAAATCGGTTCACCCAATAAAAGTTCTGAGGTAACACTTATAAAAAAAATAAAAAAACATACAGTCGAAATGAGATCCTCCTCCTTTTTCGAAATCGCTTGGAAAAAGACGAAAATTGACCATTCCCCCCATTAGGTGATTACTCCAAAACTACAAAATATAGTTTATTGCTTGTAGATTACAGGAAAACCTATAAGAATTCTATCAATTGTAAATAAAGTGGTAAACTCAATTTATTACTTAAATTTACGGAAAATAGTTCACTAAAACACCACTAGATAGCGCTAGTGCATCTTAATGTGACGATTTCAAATGTGATATTTTAATTATTTAAAAATCACCCTAAATGTCTTTGTAATTGTACGGAACCCTCTCTACGCGAGTTCAACTCGCACTTGGTCTTTTTTTTAGTTCACATAAGTTGAGCTACTTATGCCTTAGTAAGTAACATGACTTCTAATATCTAAGCAGTTGTTTGCGAGTGAAAAAATAATAGGTAGATACTTCAATTAATTTATCGTTTGGTCTGTTTGCGAAAGTGGGACTTTTTTCCCCTCCCTGGGGACAGCGGGACGAACAGCCTGAAAAAGGGACTATGGTCACGTTAAGTATAGGTACCGTATTTTATTTTTTTTATTCTTATTGGTGGGCCGTAATAAGTAATAATAAATGAGTTGGTGGATTAGCCACATTACGGTTTTGGTTTTATTAGGGCTCTGAAATTTTTTTTTTTTTCGAATTGACAAGCTTGTTGTTGGCCGTGGGGGCCTTTACAACTTCACCAGGCAGGGGAGGCGAGTACGGAAGGCACTCAACCTAGTGCAAAGCAAAAAGATAAGGGCTCTGAAGCAAAACAACGAACTCTAATGCTAGCACATCACATCGCTATTCGTGTTCGCGTATTCGTCTTATTCGTCCAAATGCGACGATGGCAAATTCGGCTACATTCACGAACATGTTTAGCTGCTGTAACGTCTTGGAACAGCGAAGAACAAACACACAATCGTTTACTTACAAAAAAAGCAATGTAATCCATTTTGAGTTAGGACGAAATAAAACAATAATCACTGGTCAATCTTTTTCTTGAAAACCTACTAATAAACTTTTCCCACTCCCAGAATTTTTTAAACAGATAGATATCGATAACGTGGGTGGGATCCTATCTCTACTATCGACTTCACCATCGACATCTCTATTGTACGTGTGCTTTGCTTTCCCCCCGACCCCCAATTGTGCGATAGAGAGCGTTGCAGCTCGCAACTGACAATAGGTACTTTTCTGGACGAAATTCCCATTTCGGGAGAAAACGGTTTTCACTAACTAAATCTCAACAAATCTCTTTGATTTTGATGTCGATCGTTTCAGCACAATATATTCTAGGTTTATAGGTTTCGCTTTTTTTAAAAAAATACATTGATTTTGTTCAAAAAACGGCTTAATTCGACACAGTTTTAATCACAAAAATTACGTTACTTGAGCTGCCTATAAGTTTGAATCTATAGCAAATTTTGAAAAAAGGAAAACCTATAAACCTAGTAATTTATTGTGTCAATAACATACTAAAAAATCATGGTGATTGGAAAATATTTAGAAGTGGAAAAACGTTTTCTCTTTTTGTATGGACGAGCACGTACTATTCTTCCCTCTTAAGGGTTGGCTCCACACATAAAACTGAACATTTTCCTACGAATTCAAATACTGCATTGAAATCCGATTTTTTATGTCAATTGAATAGTTCATTGGGGTTCTCCAGTTTTATGAGTAAAAGCCCCAATCAAATATTTTTCAGCTACTTCAGGAACATATACAAGGTGGCACAATGTGCCTCGCGAAGCACGGCAACAACGGTCTAGAAAAAGCCCTAACAGTCAAACCCATCCAGGTAATGACCGTGCTTCAGGTTCGTTAACCTGCGTCATCGGTCTAACCACGCAATCCGGACTTTGCCCCTGTGAGTGGAGTGGCCCCAACCTTCCCGAGTTTGATACGATAAGAGACCCGCGCCCCAACAGTAGGGATGTTTATGGGTTGTTAAGAAGGCCGTCCCTGACCGCCGCCGTCCATACAAATCGTAGTCTACTGATAATTTGAAAACAAAGAGTTGTTTTATAAAAATATCCTTTTATTTACGATCGGATAAGATAAATCTCTGTCTATATCCCTGTATATTTAAAAAAAAGAGATATAATGGTCTAAATAAACACACATGTTTAGGAATATATTAAACATATTATACAGGTGATTGGAAACTGGTGGCGGAAACGAAAAGGGGGTATAGAAGAGGTCAGTTCCAGTCGATTTGACCCTAAAATGTCCTATCCAAATATGAACCGTTTCCAAGATATTTCAAATTTTATATTTTTTTAAGAAAATCGTAAGTGTCATACTAAAAAAATATTTCGATGCATCGCCCGTTCCCACTGTGGATTAACTTCGGAGTCGCATAATAAACGCAGCTCAAGGTATCCAAAATAGTTTGTTAAATTCAAGAATAGTCAAAAGCGAGGTCCGAAAAAGGGCTCGCTTGTGTCTAAGGAATAGTGGTGATCATGTTGAACATCAACTGAAATAAAAATAAATACTTAAGGAATAAAACTTTTTTTTTATTCATAGTAATTAAGATTCGTTGATTTTAAAAGTTAGTAGTAGTTTCTTTTTTGAGTATTGTATTTTTAAACTAAATTCTAAAACTGTTCTTGTGTACTCTATTTTAATAAGCATAAATTTTTCCCTTCGAAATTTAATGTTGGATATTTTTCCTAATTGCACTTGCACCAATTGTAATGGTAATATCTTTGTAATTCCTTTCCCGATTTTGGATTGTTGTACTTCATTCAAAAGCTAGTAAAAAGCAGATATTTTTAAAATGATATGCACGAAAATTTTGTATGTGAATTTTTGTTTTAAAATTACTTTTTTGTGTAATTTACTTGAAAGAAAATATGAATTTTTAAATGTTTTGGAGCACAGTGCCTAAGTTTATGTCAATTATGTGGATCTAATTAATATAATGTATTGATAAGAATGTTTTTAAAGCAAAACAAAAAAAAACTTGTTAGAAAAAGACATACTTTTATTAAATATATTTTTAGTATGTCACTTACGATTTTCTTAAAAAATCATAAAATTTGAAATATCTTGGAAACGGTTCACTTTTGGATATGACATTGTAGGGTCAAATCGACTGGAACTGACCTCTTCTATACCCCCTTTTCGTTTCCGCCACCAGTTTCCAATCACCCTGTATATTATTATTACTTTAGACAGTTATATCTCAGCATATGATTTTTGAAAAAACAGGGATATACAGACGGACATAAGATTTCTCTTATCCGATCGTAAATAAACGGATCTTTTTATGAAACTACTTCTTGTTTTCAAATTATCAGTAGACTACGTTGTGTATAGATGACGGCCAGGACGGCCTTCTTAACAATTCAAGGTGGTTGGTTGAACGACGGACGCATTACAGGGGGTGAATGAGGAGACAATACTGAACAGTGTCCCTGGAAACCCTAAGGTCAATTAGCAAACATACAAATCAACCAGCTCATTAGCCATTTCTTTTTATTGGAATTCAAATTTAAGATAGATAGATAAACCGTTTATTCACCGACCAGGCACAAAAAAACAATAAGTAAAACTTTGGTAACAATAAAGTAAAAAAAAAAGAAGATTACACCACTAAGACTAACTTATAGCTACTTACTAATAAAAACAATAAAATACAATGAAATTGCAGTGAGTGCCAGGCCAGTGAAAAGGCCCTGGCTCAGCATATGTTATAGGTGAATGCCCATAACGCTGATATTCCGCCAGGGCCCTCACCAGTCTGTGTACCGCTTTAAGGGTTTTGTGTGGTGTAGACAACGCGAGTTTTTCGAAATGGCTGAAAAATAATATTTTTTTAAGTTATCAACCCCCATGGCTTCGCCATTTTGAAAATTTTCCAACAACTGAATCGACTAAAAAGTATTCCATATAAATTATCGATCTGCTCACAAACTTTTACGAGAATCGGTTGAGAAATGCGACCTTTAGAGGAGAACAGACGGGGATCCGCACAGACATACGAAAGCATTCTTGCCCAAGCTGAAACGGAGACGCTTCGCACTCGGGAAACTTCGGGAAAATTTATAAATATAGTATTAGGTGGCAAACAATTATTTTAAAGGCCAGTGTTTTTTGTATCCAGAGCGCAAACTTTTAAACTCGAGTTTAAAATAGTGTTGCTCCTAAGGTGGACACTCCACTTTTTATTACCCTCTATGAGAAAATCATAAGTAAGTATAACTTATGCATTTAATAAGTACGTTTATTAATTTACATAAAATTAGGAGCAATGAGACATAACATAGAAATAATTAGAGACTAATCTTGTAACGCGGCAACTTGTTCTTCTTGCATTCGATCTTTTTTTATCTATTTCTCATGCGCAGGCACAATACAATCCATGTGTCACATTTTGAAAACCAGGTGTGACACATGTGATACAAAATTCTTCCCATCCATCAATATTTTCATCTGTATCAAAATAAATTAATACTATATATTTCAATAACTATTTTCAACCTGATTCTTTCTTCTTAAGACCCATTGCATGCACAAACGGTTTTTACCCACGCCCTAACGTACCCTACACCACCCTACACCTACCCGTCGTCGTGCTACAATCTGCTTCAGAAAGGCACACAATTTTTTCTTAAAAGTATCAGCATAAATCCGAAGTAAACAATTACGAAGGCGGAATGCCTTTCGCGCGTTTTTTACTTTTTCACAAAAAAAAAATATTTGGTCATCGCGGTTTATTTAATACAGCCAGTTAAGTAGGCCATTCACGTTACGACTGTAGCACGAACGGAGGCTCGAGAAGAACACAGCTATAGGTTTGATAAGTATGGTGTATGTACATCCCTGTTTCACATATACCTATATCCCTTTCAGTCGTAACGTCGATGGCCAATTGTTCATACAATGTTCATGATCGATCTATCAATCGATCAGCCAAGTGCGAGTCGGACTCGCGCACTGAGGGTGCCGTACCAAAAAACACATTTGTGTACGAAACCCTACAAACTTCAATAAGTACAACAATCGGATTGAAAGACAAACTTAATCTTGTAGTTTAAAAATGTTCTCCCATACATCGATATACGTCATGGTCACAATTCTCCAATTGCAAATGTAAAATATTTTTTTAAGTGATATGACTACAAATTTACAGTTATCAATGCTTTTCTTTACTTGTGCTGTGAGGCCTTGCTTCTTGCCAAATTTCATGATTCCAGGTCAACGGGAATATAGATTTACTTGCGAGTATCAAAATATGCGACATAAATGGCCGTATATTTTTATCGGTTTTTTGGGGAAAGTTTTTCAGATTCGTCTTCTCATTACTTTCCTTCGTACGTCGTTCAACCAGTCACTCCGTAAAAAATAATTGAAAACGCTAAGCACGTTAATAATTGAAAACGCTAAACACGTTAAAAAACCGACTTCCATCGCAACAAATTAGTACATTTTTGCATTATTATTTTTGGTTTTTGTGAATTTTCTACTAAAGTACTACACCGATTTTGATAAAATTTATATGGGACCACACGGAAAGCACTAGCTTTCAAATAAAAAAAGAATCATAAAAATCGGTTCACCCAGTCAAAAGTTCTGAGGTAACAAACATAAAAAAAAAAAAAAAAAAACATACAGACGAATTGAGAACCTCCTCCTTTATGGAAGTCGCTTGAAAAGATAGAACCTCATGTAATTCAATGTAAAGGCAATCAAAACCTGTGCGCACACTGTACACGCACACTTAAGAACATTAAAATCACTCCAAAATACGACAATTATTTTATTGGTGAAGGGTTCAAAAGTGTAAGATCTTACCGATAGCACACGTGGCCTTAGCGGCCGCTTCTTTGGAAAAGGCGAGCATTCTGTCTCTATCATTCTTCGCGCCCTGGAGCGTAGTGAATATCTTCTTATCTAAATCGTCGACGTTTTTCTCCATTATCTACAAAATAAATTTTTATTTTATTTTATTTAATCAATTTCATTACAGAGCAAAGCCCCAATGCGGAAAAGTAGATAGATTATATTTAAAGATAACTTAAAAATAATAATAACTTAATTTAATAATTAAATTTAAAAATCTAAATTTGAACAGAAACTAAGGATCTTAATGGTGACATCTGCGACCTCCGCCAACGTACAGCTGCAGAGGTGGATCTCTCTGGAGACCAAATTAAGAATTCGTAATGCCCGCGTGAGGGGAGCAAATTCTAGTAAGCGTGTTTGAGCCACCGGTTCCCACGAAATACCTTAAATATGTAAGAAGCCAGTGCTAAATTTCTCCAGACTTCCAATCTGAAGTATCCCACCATTCCCAAACAAAACCTGGTAGCCCGAGGACCGATACGCAGTGTGGTGATTGTGGTAAAACGATTGATTCATAGACCTTATTTAGTGTGAAGTCTCGCGAAGGCTTGTCAACAGTGTAATTAATCAAATCTAACGAACCTATTAGCGCTCGCTTATAGAAATAAATGCGGCTGCACCACAAGCCACGTGTTGTAGCTATTCGTAACATGATTCAGCACAGACTATGGGCACACCCTGGACACTACATACAACGGGCCAGAAATGACATTTCAAAAAAGGAATGACGGAGCAAACAAAATGGCGGCGAAATCCTATACGTTCGACCACCAAACTGTAAACAATCTATATCAATCTGGGTGACGAGGGGGTGAGATCGCATTCTAGAGAGCGCAGAGAGTGTCCATACTGTTTGTTATTACTAATATATATATCATCACTGGCCTCTAAGTCTATTACAGACGATTCACTACAGTGTCCTGGACTAGAGGCAACGCTTTTGGTGGCTTAGCAACCCGATGCGCGAACGGCAGACTCGCCCACACGCTTGGCAGGGAAAGTTTGCGGCAGATGGAGTATTGCCGCTTTGGTGGCGCTTTTCCCTCTTGGCAGCGAGCGCCCCAAACCAAGCCTCGTCGCACAGTTTGCGACCCTCCGAAATACGCTTTTGCCATTCCAGCCGCTTTTCTGCAAGCTTTTCCCAGTCGTGGTGGTCTATTTTAAAGGCAGCCATGTCCCGCTTGGCGCAGTCCTTAAAGCGAAGCATTGGCCTCCCCACGTCTCTTTTTGCATTCGCTACTGCGCTCAGCAGAACACGTCGTGGTAACCGAGCAGGGTCCATT
Organism: Coleophora flavipennella; assembly: GCA_947284805.1. Lineage (NCBI taxonomy): Eukaryota > Metazoa > Arthropoda > Insecta > Lepidoptera > Coleophoridae > Coleophora > Coleophora flavipennella. The sequence continues at coordinate 6,814,657 of OX369309.1, read as the reverse complement.
CTAAACACATGCCCTAACCAACGCAGACGTCTCTGTTTGAGAAGCGCGATAAGGCTAGGCAGCTGCGCTTTTTTCAAAACCTCCTCGGTGGTGACTTTGTCCTTCCATGTTATACCTAAGATCTTACGAAGACAGCGCATGTAAAAAGTGTTGAGTCGACACTCTTGTTTTGCATACGAAGTCCAGGTTTCAGCACCGTACAGGAGTATGCTCAAGATGCAGGCCTGAAAAACGATCATTACTCTTGTACTGAGCCTCCCGAACATGGTCGCCGCTTTGCCAATACGGGTATCGATCGATATATATATATATAACGAGGCGGCCTGGGGCGGAAGATGTGGTTCGAGGCCTTTGTTGGCCTCGTCATCAGTACTGGCCATTATTACGATTTTTAAATAATTAAAAGTCTTGTACAATCACAAATAGTACGTATAATAAATGTCAATTAGTCCCACACCAAACCACACATCAACAGACAGTTAACCAACTTGTTACGCACTTATACTACGTCGAATAAATTGATTTTCACAAACAACAAACTTTGCTCTCTGATGCGTTCGCACTATATCAGGCCAAGAAGTCAACTAAACTACTACGGCCACACTGCCGTCATACAAAACTTATTCTAAATAAAATATTAAAACAAAGACACTTATACTAGAACAAAGAAACTTATTATAAAAATAAAGAAATTACTGCTCAAGACAACTCCGCAGTTCGGGGCCAGCGGGAGAACCGGGCGTGCCGTTAAAGTAAACAAACAAATCTTTACCGCGAGACAAAGGGCACTGTCTATAGGCACGCACGCGAGGCCCACGCAAGGTAAGCTGTCCGTAACAGTTATAAACTAGAGCTATCCTTATTAACTACTTGCTAAATATTTTAATATACTTTCAACGCTCCGACACGGCCATCTTGACAACTCACACGTCCACGTGTGTAATATCTGGAAAGACAAAAATGACTGCAAAGTAAAATCTTTCCAATCGGCCAACCTGACTAAAAGTATTATTTAGTGTAAGGTGGATATCATAGTTACACTAATTGTCAAATGATTCGAAATTCTGTGTTCGTGGTAGTCATAATTTGTATTGTTTTATTAATTGTAAGTAATTTTCAAACAATTCTGCAAAATTGTGTACAACAAAACTCGTAAAACTTTTTTTTAAAGACCATCAAAACTTTAGCCAATTGCAAATCTCCTTAAGACAACTTCTGACAACCTCCATCCGGTTGACAGACACAAATCTCTAGACACCTTCAGTGACCAATCTGACAACCTCCATCCGGTTGGCAGATACCAAAACACAAGTGGCTTCCATCCAGCCACCACTGCCAACATCACCTCCATCCGGTGATACACCCGCCGACCAAACGCACGCCACAGTCAAATAGTGGCCGCACTGCAACTGAGATAAAACTCAGGATTTTACGCCTACGACTACGAATGGTGGGGGGCTATTGGCACAAATCACATCAATACAGAGCTTTGCAATATCATTCACTTCTAATTTCAAAAGCATCAACGTAAATTATTTCATTTCACGAGTTTTGTTCTGTTTCAGAGTCATTGTCTTGGTCAAAGTCATCGTCAGGACATACACTGGCAGGATCAGGCATTTTCCTCAGTCTGTCGTGTGCGTATTTATAAGTCCGATTAGAACTTAAAGATTTTATAACGTAACGATTGCCTTCTAAAACCTCAGTTACCTTAAAGGGTCCTTTAAATTTAGTGTCAAGTTTAGTTTGATTTCGCTCTTCGTTTTGCAGTAAAACGAAATCTCCTTTAGAAAACAATTTTACCTTCGCCTTGGCAGCATCAAAACGGGCTTTGTCATAGTCGGCACTTTTCTCCATATTCTCTACGGCCTGGCTTCGGGCTTGATCGATATCGACTTCGGGATCTGTATCGTTGGCCAACATGATTTCCAATGGCCTAGATACTTTACCAATCAGTAACTCCAAAGGACTAGCTTTTGTAACTCGGTTCTGACTGCAGTTGAGCGCGACTTGTACGTCTGGTAACGCGTCCTGCCAGGAGCGATTGGTGGTCTCAACGGCTGTCAACATATTCTTGAGAGTACTCATGACGCGTTCTACTTGACCATTAGCTCGAGAGCTACCTGTTGCTATTAAATGAAGCTTAATGTTGACAGAATCACAGTAGTCTTTAAAGTATTTGCTAGCAAAACAGCGACCCTGGTCTGCAATTATTCGAGAAGGCGCACCAAACAGCGAGACGCTAGCTTTAAGAGCTTTAATACTATTGGGAGTATCAATGTTCATTGTATGATGAAGTAATACGTATTTGGTAAACGCATCTATATGAACAAAAACATACTCCTTTTGGTTATTCTTTCCACTCAGTTTTCCTGTAGCATCAATGTGTATGGTGTGCCATGGGATTGCTACTTTTGGAATCGGGTGCATTTCAGCCTGAATTTTGCCCGAGTGTGATTTAGAAATTTTGCATGTTACGCAATTTTCCACAAATTTCCGCACATATTTCGCCATGTTCTCAAACCAGTACAAATCAAACACTTTTTCTAGCGTCTTCTGCCATCCCAAATGTATTAGTCCCTCGTGTACGTTATTGATGATAGACCATCGTAACGCTCGGGGTACGATAGGTAGGCAGCGTGTACTTCCTTGACGCTGTATTTTACGGTGTAGGATCCCAGATCGCATCTCATATGTCTTAGCAACATCATTCGGCAAACTATTGTCATTCATGCTGTCAACTAGCTGAGATATTTCAGTATCTCGCTGTTGTTCAGCCTTTAGCCAGTTATTGTTTAGCTCTGTGATATCGACTATCTTTGATTCGACCTTTTCTACGGAATTTTTCATTGTTTTATCTGGCAAGGGATTTCTTGAAAAGAAATCGGCATGGCTCATTCGTTTTCCATTGCGATGAACAATATCGAAATCAAAACTCTGTAGATATGCCCACCACCTGTGAACTCGGGGCATTAAATCGCGCTTTTTTCGGGAAGATTGAAGAGAGCTACAATCTGTCACAACAAGGAATTTGCGACCATGCAGATAATGCCTAAAGTGTATTACTGAGTTATACACAGCAAGAGTCTCTAACTCGTAGGAGTGATATTTAGACTCTGCTGCTGACGTTCGTTTGCTGTAGTATTCAACAGCATGCATTTTACCATTCTTCTTTTGCATCAAAACAGCACCGTAACCAATGGAACTAGCATCTGTGTGCAACTCTACTTCTAAGTTTGGATCATAGATCATAAGTACTGGCTCGCTTGTGAGCATTGATACTATCTGTTGTCTTATGGATTCATGCTCGGGCTTCCAGTCTATTTTGCCAGTGCCAGAGGTCAAAGCGTATAACGGAGCTATGATTTGTGAGAATTTAGCTACAAATTGTCGGAAGTATGATGCCAAACCGATAAATTGCCGCAGCTGAGTGACAGTTTTTGGTGGTGGCAATAAAGTCAAGGCCATGATTTTTCGAGGATTTGGTCTTATTTCTCCTTGACTAACCTCGTACCCCAGATAGTTAACTTTTTGTTTAAGGAAAGCACATTTTTTTACATTTAAAGAGAATCCCTTCTTTGTGAGAACACTAAGCACAATATGGAGTCGTTCTAGGGCTTGGTTGGCATCTTGTGCAACAATCAAAACATCGTCCATGTACACTATAACGTAGGTGGTTACAAGGTCACCTAGAGCTTTAGTGATTGACCGCTGATACACGGAAGGTGCGTTTCGAAGACCAAAAGGCATGGTGAGATATTCGTAATGGCCTTCAGGCGTGACAAACGCTGTGCATTCGATAGAATCAGGGTGGATGGGTATCTGATGAAATCCTGAGGCCATATCAAAAATGCTAAAAAAATTACCTCCATGCATTCTGGCTATCTGGTCTGATATAAGAGGAAGGGGAAACCTTTCTGGGACTGTGTTTTCATTTAACTCACGATAGTCTACACACATCCTATCTGAACCATCTTTCTTTTTAACTAGTAGTATAGGACTAGCGAAAGGTGAAGAACTAGGACGAATAATATTAGCCTTGAGTAACTCATCAATTTTATCACGTACCACTCTGCGCTCTTCAGGGCTCAACCTATATGGGCGGCGATTAACTGTTTTACAGGGGTCTTTGAGTCGAATCCGCATAGGTTCTACGTCTGCACGAGTCGTGGGTGTTCCAGTCACAAAATATTCTTCAAATATTTTCAAGATCTTATGTAACTCGTTTTTCTTCTCGGGTGGTAAGTCAGTGTCAATCAAGTCATAGTCAATTTCATGTTTTCCAAGTACATTACATGATTCAACAACATAAACTCTCTTGAAATGCAACTTATTTTTAGTCATGTTCACAGCTAAACCTTGTGCTAAAATTTCACGACCAATGACAATATCATGACGTAAACAATAATCAGGTAAAACGTGGAATAGTATTTCTAGTGGAATATCATTAATTTCTACGACACTCAAAACTTGTGTTGTAGAATGAACAGAGGTTTGGCCAATACCAGTCATACTAACAGTACTACATAAACGCTTCCCGACTAATTTACATGCTATTGATTCTTTAATTAATGAGCATTCTGCTCCGGAATCATAATGAAAACAGAACCACTCACCAGAGTGACGCAGAAACTCCGTGGGTGCATCTACGGTGCACACGTCAACTCGCTTCTCTTGGTCTGGTCCAGCTCCAATGCCAGTCTGCTCCTTTAGTGCTCGTTCAGGACAACTGGATGCGTAGTGCCCTTTACCGTGACATTGATAGCAGGTGATTGTAGTCTTCCCAATAGTTTGATTTTTGTTGCTGGTATTTCCACTAGTATTTTCTTGAGACATCAAATTTCTCTTAGCATAGCACTGTATAGATCTATGGCCCAGTTTCCCACAATTATAGCATTTAACAATAGGCGAACCCTGGCCAAGACGACTTTTTTTGATCTCAGGTGCAGGATCGTGTGTAGACACTTTTCTTTTTAGGAACGAAATAGCTTTAAGTTCCTGTTGCAGTTCGTTTCGTGTATTGATTTCTGTCGTAAATGCAAGACGTTGAACTCTCGGCTCAAACCGAGAAATGTGTGACAAAACGGTAGCAGTTGCTATTTGCTCTGTATTTAGCTTACTCCAGTTTGACATGATTGACGTCATCAAACTTGCGGCATATGCAGCAAGACATTCGTTGTCTTTTGGCTTAGTCTCATTTATATTGATCAAGAAAGATGCCGGTGTTTCAGGACAAGCATATCGTGCAGTAAATAGGTCTTTGAATTCACTCCATGTCATACCTGGGAACGACACTGTTGAAAGCCAGGTCGAAGCTTCACCCTTTAGCGCACGGCTAAGACTAATCATCAGTGATGCGCCCTGGCGGTGTTGATCGGTGATGCACATGTCGGCTGTATTTAACCAACCGTGAGCACTAACTTCTCGTGCGTTTGGATCGAAATCAGGAAGCCGCAATTCATTCGACGAAGTAGGCGATCTCATTGCCTTAATCAACGCCATAAAGTTACGATTTTGTTGCTCTAGTAGTCGGCACCATCGTTCATCATTAATATCATTCGACTCACTAGTACCTTCACGTTCTTGTGGTACGTCCTGGTTACATCCCACTTCTGATAACGAGGCGGCCTGGGGCGGAAGATGTGGTTCGAGGCCTTTGTTGGCCTCGTCATCAGTACTGGCCATTATTACGATTTTTAAATAATTAAAAGTCTTGTACAATCACAAATAGTACGTATAATAAATGTCAATTAGTCCCACACCAAACCACACATCAACAGACAGTTAACCAACTTGTTACGCACTTATACTACGTCGAATAAATTGATTTTCACAAACAACAAACTTTGCTCTCTGATGCGTTCGCACTATATCAGGCCAAGAAGTCAACTAAACTACTACGGCCACACTGCCGTCATACAAAACTTATTCTAAATAAAATATTAAAACAAAGACACTTATACTAGAACAAAGAAACTTATTATAAAAATAAAGAAATTACTGCTCAAGACAACTCCGCAGTTCGGGGCCAGCGGGAGAACCGGGCGTGCCGTTAAAGTAAACAAACAAATCTTTACCGCGAGACAAAGGGCACTGTCTATAGGCACGCACGCGAGGCCCACGCAAGGTAAGCTGTCCGTAACAGTTATAAACTAGAGCTATCCTTATTAACTACTTGCTAAATATTTTAATATACTTTCAACGCTCCGACATATATATAAATATTTTTAGGATCAGAAGTGGTTTACAATTAAAAAGAACAAATCATCACTAACCTAGCTTTATTATTACTTACAAATTTAATCAAAATTACAGAGAAACGAACAACACCTCACTTGCGCGCTAATCTACACACGAAAAAATCACAATAGGCACAAAAATTAAAATAACGAGAGAAAGGGAAACGGAAATGGCTCACGTGACCTGGGATGGTTCCACCACGATGTTACCGCACCGAGCGCCGCAGAGAAATAGGCTTAGCTCAACGGCAGCCGCTCTTTTATATGCTCCGGCGCCGGCATGGCAAGATCGAGGTGAGGTAGGAGGGGTTCTGCTTGATCGAGGTGAGGTAGGAGGGGGTTCTGCTTATACGGCCTCTCCTGACGTTGGTTCGTCCTCGAACCGGGGGTTCAAGTGGTGCCGCTTGGTCCTGCAGCGGTGTTCAGCGATGTCGAGGACTCTTCTTCAGGCTCAGAGTCCAGCAGAGGCATGGACGGTCCTACGCTGGTTCCGGCTTCAGGATCGGAGTCCAGCAGAGGCACGGACCGGTCCGTGCTGGGTCCCACTTCAGCATCAGAGTCCAGTGGGGGCATGGACTGACCGACGCTGGGATCTGAAGGTTGAGGTCAATCCTCTTCAGAATCTTTTCTTCGTATCTTCGCTTCTGTACTGCAGCGGAGGACGCGCAGCGCAGCTCGCCTCTCACCGCACAGCTCAGCGGAGGACGCGCAGCGCAGCTCGCCTCTCACCGCACAGCTCACGACAAACACAGCTATCTGCAACATGACGCGTCTAACATGCACGCGTCCGCCCGACCGGTGAACTTGGTCACGTAAACGGGCTACAGGCGCCAACCTGTACGGCGAAATGATGCCATTGCATCAAACGCCACGGCGACACGACACACATTGTCGGTGCCCGAGCGAACCAACGCTCACACCTGAATAGCACCCACTGCTACAGGCCACAGATCTACCTTATTCGCTTATACGTGCAACCTTGTTCGCCACAACACCAAAAGGACCTAATCTTCACTAGCAGTTTTACACTAATGGGGCCCCATAAAAAAAAAAGATCTACATGCCTAACTAGCTAATTTAGTTCTCGGGTAAACTAACCCTAACTGGGAGAGGGATGAGGGTCAATCTTTAAGGATGTAACGAACAAAATTGCAACGTCGTACTCGAACGAAGGCATATCTAGCGCTAGCTTTCAATGAAAGCAAAGCACGACGCCAGGCACCACTCGCCCCGCCACGGCACCACACGTTGTACCGCAGCCTGCGTCAGCTTGCCGTAGCTACCACCGCTCAGCAGTTTGAGCTCGTAGCGTCCACATGGCAAGATCTTGACCACTTCGTACAGGCCGCGCGTCCCAGCGCCCAGTTAATTCATCGACTGCGAACAAATGTTCAAGGTCAAAACAAACACGACCAAGGCCATTAATATTTCCTCGTTCGATTGGCACGCCTATCTAGCCGGCCCTGGCCTTTCTGGAACACCTGGAGCACTCGACTCCTGGATCTCGTAAATCACCTTGTTAGTCCTCGAGTTCTCAAGGGCCACCTCACATACCATGGACAGATTATTGGGGTTATCGCATCTATACTAATAAGAAGATTCAGCGGGGGGGGGCTGCTTGGTCTGCCTCGTGATGTTCATGACAAGCTAAATTTTCCACAGGGTCACAGGTTCTCAGTCCAGCATGATCTAACCTGTCTCAATGCGAAAAATGTAAATAACAGTCGTTTGCACCTTAGTCGTTGATCCACATCACGAACTCGTTTGACTCAAACATGCGTCCCTTGTATGTTACTTTCAGCCAAGGTACACCAAATAAAGCAACAGCCAACGTGATTAAACGTTTGAGCTCACCTGCATCTTACCGGTGCATGGGGTACAATAACGGGTACTTTGTGAAGGCGCCCACCACACTAAGGAGGTATTTGAAGTCCTCCTAGGTAGGCACGGATCGTCCACGTGCACGACATGGCTTCTTCCACGAAATGACGTTCTGAGGGGGTGCTCGAGGTACACACTTCTTGGGAATACATATCAGACAGTGAGATATGTACTTGTTACCTTTTTCAATCCTTCTAGTTTTTACTTGTAATAGAGCACATCTTTTTAGCAACTTCCCATTAAAATCCAGACCACATTCGTGATGCTATTTGTGGAAAGTCCTGCGACTCGCTGTTGGCAGCCTGGACTATTTGTGCCTAATTTCGGGGCCTAGTAACTTGGGCAACAATAGTACTTGAAGTATAGCAACGCCTTGACGACTGCAAGCGTCTCGAGCTCGTAGGAGTGATATGAGTTCTCCGCATCCCGAGTTACCTTACTGAAGAAGGCCACAACCTGTTTCTTACTTCGTGAGATTGAATCTAGACTGCTCCGCAGCCTGCGCTGCTGGGGTCCATGTGGGCCTTGGTAGAAATCTTTGGAACAATGATAGCAAGTACTGGCTCGATCGCTAGTGAGGTATTTGATGACTACAATTAAGTTCAACCCCTTTTTGATAAGTCGAGCTATTGCTGTTTTTGTTATGGCATAACCCGTCGTATCTACAAAATTACCCCTTAAGACTAAGGAACTGACGAACATGTGTTACATTACTGGGAGGTAAAGTTAACAAGACCCTTTTTTTTCACTGGCACGGCCTAACCTGACCCCTTCTCACAATTCTATCCAAGTGCTCGACCTTTTTAGGTAGATAGGAGAAATACCTAAAGTTTATTAAATAGCTAGTCTCAGGAAGCGTTCTCAACAGTTTGATATACCTTCTAACACATAAAAAATCAACAAAAAGTATCCAAGCCATCACGCTTATTAAATAAAATAAACGGGCTCGAATGCTCCGATTGAGACCTAATAATTCCCTTTTCTCACAGTTTTATAGTTACCTAGCAAAACTTGAGTATCTCTTGGTAAGAAAGTTTGTACGGCCTGCACGATACTAGGGTCGTTCTATCTCAATTTCCATGTCACCCGTATGACCATAGTAGTTGCAGCAGTGCCCGGAATCAAGTACTACGAGAACTCAATTATCACACCTTTAGACCTTACGTTCCTCATCCTAAATGGCGAACGTTAACAGTTAGGTTATCAGAACAGACACGGTACTGCCTGTTGGTTCGAACATAGGTCACTCCTCGCGATACAACACATCGGTACCAATTATAATTGACGCGTTCATACGAACGCCACCACCGTTATACCAGCTTTGATAGAAAGGTCACCGTTACCGTAACGTATGACGTAGATTATTTACTTATCTAACAATCTAAAACACAACCCTTGGGTTTAGGCTGACCCAGTAGGCGTCTTAAAACATCAAAATCATTAAAATCCAGTGACAATCAACACATTCATCGGAGCACTGTTCATCACAAACGTAAATAGTGACTTCATTGTGCGTAAGTTAAGTATTCAAATAATCATTAGGGTTTACGATAAACTGATTGAAACGTTCTTTGGAAAAACAAGTACCTATATTTGACATGTCACATGTTGAACAGTTGGCGATACTAGATTGCTAAGGCAGATTTTAACTATTGTCAAACGGTCGGTTTTGGTTACTTCAAACCCTTACTATTCGTATAATTTTTTTGAGCACAAATCATTTACCGTTGACACGCTCACTCAGACCGTTTTGGCAACCATGTCTCGCACTCATATGCTATTTGAAGCGGTTGCATTTTATGTAAACACAAAACAAGGTTCCCGGGAGACAAGTTAGCTGTCTTTAGTAGCAGCGGTGCGTACTTGTGGACTATCGATGACTCGATAACAATAAACGTTCGCAAATAGTCACTTAACCCCGAACTACCCTCAATCGTAACAAAATGCTTTGCGCTTACACTGCAAACGTCGGATATATACCTGACGTAGTGTTCATATCGTCGAAAAGAATGTTCGCTTAAGTGTAACTTACGTGGACACAACTGTTTAAAATCACGATCGTTGGTTACCCACTCGTTCAACCATAGTTTAGTATCGCCCTTTAGGCAAAAGTCTACCCGTGACAAGTACTCAGACCAGCCATTCGTATCACTGGCGCGATCCCCTCTTCGCACCACGCGCCAATGTAAAAGGTTTAACTCAAAATAATTTGCGACTTAATGGGTAGAATTGTTTTGATAGATTTTATCAGAGCTTTGCGAGGGTAGACACCTTAAAACACTGAGCAGCAGATCCTACAGACTTGTCCTGCCTTGGCATACTATTTGGCGGGTTAGAACAACAATCTAATGTGATCAGTGGTTTTGTTAACACTGTCCTCGGGGAGACTGTGTTGGCTAGGTGTTGTTTAAGCTTTTGTAGGTAAACTTACATTCGTGCCGTTTGTACCTACATCGTCACCTTACGTTTTAAACGAACTATTCATTTTAGGTGTCGAGTACTGTCGTTGTCGAAACACTTCGCGACTGACGCGATTAACTGCCGCGGAAACTATGCCTAGAACTACGTGGTGAATCATCACGACGACGTTGATGTCTTTTGTATGAAATACAGAGCAAGCGACAATGACGTTTTGAGACGTTACGAGTCTTACGATCTATTCTCTGCTGTATTTGCAAATGAGATCGCGACCTAACCCCGTATCTAACGCCTCGACTGCGTAAAACTACGCGATCGTGGTCACATCCGAACACGCGAGCCATTTCTAGAACGATGCCGCTTACGGCTCCGCGATACACTTCTGCTACGCACCATTTTCACAACAAATACCTATTTGAATTCATGAGCAAATTAACGCACTTTTAAAATAACGGCCAGGTAAAAGAACACAAATGAAATACAACACAATAAATCTCTTTGAAAATCAAACCGTTAGAACTTCAAATCAAAAGTGAAATGTTGTTTTGTTTCCTGTCTTTTATCGTGGGCTAACAGTCCTTTATCCCACTTCTGATTTTAGGATCAGAAGTGGTTTACAATTAAAAAGAACAAATCATCACTAACCTAGCTTTATTATTACTTACAAATTTAATCAAAATTACAGAGAAACGAACAACACCTCACTTGCGCGCTAATCTACACACGAAAAAATCACAATAGGCACAAAAATTAAAATAACGAGAGAAAGGGAAACGGAAATGGCTCACGTGACCTGGGATGGTTCCACCACGATGTTACCGCACCGAGCGCCGCAGAGAAATAGGCTTAGCTCAACGGCAGCCGCTCTTTTATATGCTCCGGCGCCGGCATGGCAAGATCGAGGTGAGGTAGGAGGGGGTTCTGCTTATTATATATATATATATATAAAAATCCCAGTATCATTTCTGCGTCTTTCCAGAAATCCGCTAAATCTGCGTCCACCTGTTTTGTTGTCAATCCCGCTTGTAGTTTTTGTGAATACTTTCCTAATAATTACATAGATGGCGAAAGTAGCACTTACTTAATCGTAACATGCGAAATGTACTATACATTTTTCATTTCACTCTCCATACTAATTCCTACTATTCTGCGGCGACTGTGGATTCCGTTCGAGGTCAAATCTTTTATTTTAATTACAAAATGAATACCAAACAATTTAGGAGTATATTATTATTATTGTGTTAGATGGTTTCGTTGCATGTTGTGTGCGCTCAAAGCAGTTGACATTTCTTTATTAGGATTGTCTACCTATAGTTTCTTGCTACAATTTAAACTTAGAGTGGAACATAAATATTTGAACGATGAGTAAAAAGTCTGGGGGATCCAGGAATCGCAGTTCTTCCGTCGAGAGTATGTGGAGTGTGCAATCAAAAGAAACATGTTTAGCACGGGACTCCACCGATAGTGAATCATCATTTAGTGATATCAGTCACAGCGATGTCACATCGACATTTGACCGGATGATTTCTACAGCAATCAACGACTCATTTAATTTGGCGGGTTCTGAGCGGACGTATTCGGACCCACGAGTTGCGAGGTGCATCGATGCCTACCGGACACCAGCGGGAAGTACCCTCGTATGGCGCAGAAACCCACGAGTTGCGAGGCGCATCGAGGCCTACCGGAACCCCTGCTTAACCGGCCTGCAGACGCAACTGAGTTGGAGGCTACATTTGGAGGAGCGACTCTCAGATATCGGAACGACAAGGCCCAGCAAGAAGCGCACGTTGTCAGAACAAGGCAGAGGACGCCATCGCCGCACTACAGGGAGGAACAAAGAAGGCGATCGACCACCCCAGCAAGATCAAAGGACCGTGGCATCAAGCGACTAGCCGAAGCCTTGGAGTCAATGGTGAAAAGGAGACCACCGCCGCGACAAGCCCAAGAGCTGCCACTCTTCCATGGGGAAGCGGTGGAGTGGATGCCCTTCAAAGCTGCTCTGCGGGACTCGACTGACCTGTTCCAGTTTACACCGGCAGAAAACCTCGCGCGGCTACGGAGCTGCCTGCGTGGTGAAGCGAGGAACGCAGTTGCCGCGCTGCTGTACACGGCGACCGACCCAGAAGTGATCATGCGGACACTCGAGCAACGCTTCGGTCGCCCCGAAGCCATCATGGACAAGACACTTGAAGAGATACGAAGGCTGCCGCGCGTTGGTACCAGCGCTGAAGAACTGAATAACTTCGCAGTCAAGCTGCAGAACCTTTTATGCGTGCTGTACAACATCGACCGGAGGAGATATCTGTTCAACCCGATGTTGACCAGAGAGGTGCTGGACAAACTGAGCCCACACATCAGAGCGAGATGGTGCGATTTCGCAGACGAGTACGAGGCGTCCTGCGTCAACCCGAGCAACAAGGAAGCAGAAATAGAAACCTTGTCAAGATTCCTTATGCGGGAGGCAGATCGAATGCTTCGCTACGCGTATTCACATTGTACAACAACTGGAGGGAAGGAGCCACCAGCAAAGAAGCCAGCACCGCGGCCAGTACAGCAAACTAGAAGAGAAGAAGCGAAGAGGCTCTACACCGCCACAGCCGCTCAAGAAGAAAAGAAATGCTTGTGCTGCGGGAAAGAGCACGATATCTACGCATGCCCGACGTTAACAGCAATGAACACAGACGACCGTTGGACCTGGGTGAAAGACAAGAAAGTCTGCTTTAACTGCCTGCACGGGGATCACCGGAAGTTCCGCTGTAAGGCGAAGCGATGTGGCATCGGAGAATGCCGGATGAGACACCACGCACTCCTTCACACGGAACGGGCACCAGCAAAGGAGCCAGCACCACAGAAGACGGAGAACAAGGAAGAGCTGGTGCTGTCTGCAACAACCAAGCAAGCCAGAGGACCGGTGCTCCTGAAAGTATGCCCGGTGACAGTACGAGGACCCGGAGGTTTGCAAGTGGAAACATACGCGCTGCTGGACGAGGGGGCAACGATATCGCTCATCGACGAAGAACTGGCTCGAATGCTACACGCCGAAGGCCCGACACTTCCGCTGCACATACACGGTGTCACCTCATCACAGCGGGAAATGAGCCAACGAGTACGGCTCAACCTGCGAGGACAAGGCGGCAACGAAGGAAGGAGTATGATATCGAGGCTTACACCATGAAGAACTTCAAAGCCGGTTCACAGACTGTGGACAGAGAGAGCCTCACCTACGCTCATCTGAAAGGACTGCCGGTACAAGACATGGTCTACGAGCAAGCGGCGCCTAGACTGCTCATCGGGGCTGACAACTGGCACCTCATAGTGTCACGGAAGCTACTCACTGGGAAAAGGAACGAGCCAGTGGCTTCACTCACGCTGCTTGGATGGACACTTCATGGCACTCTTCGTAAAGGGCGAGCTGATGAAGACGGCACGGTCCTCCACTTAAGGACAACACGAAGAAAAGAAGAGACAGTCTTCACAAACGAAAATGAGAAGATAGAGGACCTACTGAAGTCCCACAACGAGATAGACTCCCTTGGGATATCCATCACAACGCGACCAAGGAAGTCTGATGAACGAGCGAAACAGATCTTCGCAACCACCGTAAAGCAAGTCGATGGAAGATACGAAGTTGGACTGCCGTGGATCCAAGACGATACGAAGATGCCACCCAGTTACAACATGGCAAAGAAGCGGCTGAGTCACATAGAGAGGAAGATGCAAAGGTCTGAAGCATTCAAGACGGCTTATTCGGCGCAAGTCAAGAACCTACTGGACAAAGGGTATGCAGAGTTGGCGAAGGGACATGAAAGGCACAGCAACTTGAACTGGTACCTGCCACACTTCGGCGTCGTTAACCCCAACAAGCCAGGGAAACTACGGCTGGTCTTCGACGCTGCTGCTCGCGCCAACGGGGTCAGCCTCAACGACCGGCTTCTGGATGGACCTGATCTGTTGAGATCGTTACCTGGGATCCTGTACAGATTTCGAGAGGAGAGAATAGCGGTCACAGCAGACATCCGCGAAATGTTCCTGCAAGTGAAGATAAGACTAGACGACCAGCCAGCACAAATGTTCCTGTGGCGCGACAACCCTGAAGAAGACATCCGGGAGTACATAATGACTTCCATGATTTTCGGAGCAAGGAGTTCGCCGTTCTTGGCGCATAGCGTGCGCGACCACAACGCACGAAAACATGGTCCAGAATGTAACTGGCGCTGAAGGCCATCACTACGAACCACTATATGGACGACTACGTAGATAGCTACGCGACCGAAACCGAGGCCATCGCGATCATAGCCGAAGTACGCCATGTACACCAGCAAGCGGGTTTCGTTATCGCCGGTTGGGTTTCCAACGCAGAAGAAGTACTCAGAGATGTACCAAGGGACCTGCGCGCAAGAGCACCAAAGGAGATGGGAAAAGCCGCTCAAAATGGCAGAACACTGGGCCTGATATGGGCGGCCGACACCGATGAACTACTCTTCAACACCGACATGCCACGTGTGTCACATGAAGTGAAGATCCTGGCGCGACCACCGACCAAGAGAGAAGTACTCAGCGCGGTGATGTCTATCTTCGACCCATTAGGATTGCTGAGTTATCTCACCATCACGGCGAAGATTCTCCTTCAGGACCTATGGAGACAAAAGAAGATCGGTTGGGACGACGCGCTGCCAGAGGAAGCCGCCGAGGAGTTCGCTACCTGGATGCGAACGATACATGAAGCGAGGCACCTGCGACTCCGGAGACGCTACTCCTGCACGGGGGGAGTGCGAGAACGACAACTGCACATCTTCAACGACGCAAGTGAGCAAGCGTACGCGACCGCAGCGTACTGGCGGTTCGAATACGAAGACGGCTCCGTCGAGGTGACCCTGGCTGCAGCAAAGGCAAAGGTAGCGCCTATCAAGACGCAAAACATCCCACGACTGGAGCTACAAGCCAACCTGATAGGAGCAAGACTGGCGGATGACATCACGAGAGAACACCGGATAAAACCAGACCGGACGGTGTTTTGGTCAGACTCGACTACAGCGCTGCAATGGATCCGCAACGACGAAGTGCGATACTCTCCCTACGTCGCGCACAGGTTGGGAGAAATCTCGGAGCGAACCACACGAGAATGGCGCTGGGCACCTACCGAAGAAAATGTAGCGGATGAAGCAACAAGAGCGAACTTCGTCTCTAAGACCCGTGAAGACCGATGGTTCACCGGACCTGCGTTCTTATACGAGAAAGAAAAAGCCTGGCCGAGAGAATGCGAAGCCAGCCAGATAATGCACACGAGAGAAGAGGAAACAGAGCAAGGGGATGCAAACCAGAAGGACCACTGGCTCCCGGACCTAGCCCGCTTCTCATCATTCGAACGACTTATAAGGGCTACAGCAAGGGCTCTTGCCTTCATGGACATCTGTCGGCGGCGAGCAACCAGGATGGAGTTACGTCATCTAGAGGAAGCGGAACGTCACTGGTGGAAGAAGATGCAGAACGACGCATTCGCCGAAGAAGTCAAGAAGCTCGAGAAGGGGCAATCCATAAACCCCTCCAGCAGAATAGCGAAGTTGGATCCCATCTTTGTCGACGGAATGCTGCGCGTCCGTGGGAGAACCGAAGCCACTGAAATAAAAGAAGGCACGCTGGTTATCATCGCGGACGAAACACTGCCGCGCAACGCATGGCCCCGCGGAGTGGTGACACGCGTCTTCCCTGGACCAGACGGAACGCCGAGGTCCGCACCCGAGGAGGACTTCTACGGCGGCCGGCAAGGAAGCTCGTCGTCCTCCACGTCGATGATGGAGTCTCCGAAGATCTGCGACGGGGGGAGGATGTTACGGACGACGTGCAAGAAAGACGCAGCGATGTTACGGACGACGTGCAAGAAGGACGCAGCGATTAGGTTATATACCTTTCTCTTTCTAGCATGGACTCACTAGGAAGCCTACTAGTTGCGAGGTGTAAATTTTAGATGTAAATAGGCGCAATTTGTATGTTAGTTCGTAGTTTGGTAGTCTGTTTTAAGAAAACTGGAAGCGATCCTTCCCTTCGACCTGCAACCTGCGAGTTTCATTTAACATACAGTCAACGCTAGAACCCCCACAAATACTTATCACATCTTAATTATTGATAAATATACAATTGATAAAAATAGGTACTATTATTATTATTGGTGTGCTATTTTTATTTTTAGAAATACAGTAGGTAAGTAGTAAGTAATGACAGCACCGAGCTGTTATCATGAGAAATCTTAACCCGTGGAGCGTAATTCGATTTTTTCCGCTAAAGTGCCTTGAGCGTGTTGACTCATGGATGACGTCATTCAGACTCGGCTAGGACCTATTTTTTTAAGTTTTTTGTAAATATATAATTAAGTTATATACTATTGTTATATACCGTTGTAAAGATTAATAAATTTCCTAGCTATTAAAATTAAAAAGAAATGACAGCACCGAGCTGTTATCATGAGAAATCTTAATGAAAATTAAAATTTTCAAATCCTTCAATGTTTGCAGGCAGACCATTAGGGTCCTTTAAATAAATTTAGCCCAACTGGACAAATTAAACATCCACAATATTTTCAGTATATTATGAAACGCCCAGTAACAGAGTACTGCACAACATCCAAATCTTGTTTAGCATATTTTTGCGGTGGTTGCTCCAAAGCAGAATCTCCAGCGCAGCGTTTGCGTGATCGCAAGTAACACCTATATAATCTCGTGTTTTCATTAGTCATGTCTTCTCTCCTCCTAAGATCCTGCTCACTGAATTTTTTATTTGTACTGTCTTTGCTGTTTCGGTTAGATTTCGATTTGAAACATTTTCTGATCTTGAAACATTTTTCGCAGTAGCTGTAGTATAAAGGGTTACTGTTGTCTTTTCCACAAAGAGCGCACTTTAGAAAATAGTGATAATCTATTTCGGAGTCACTACTGTCCGAATGCGTCCGCTCAGAATCCGCCAAATTAAATGAGTCGTTGATTGCTGTAGAAATCATCTGGTCAAATGTCGATGTGACATCGCTGTGACTGATATCACTAAATGATGATTCACTATCGGTGGTGTCCCGTGCTAAACATGTTTCTTTTGATTGCACACTCCACACACTCTCGACGGAAGAACTGCGATTCCTGGATCCCCCGGACTTTTTACTCATCGTTTAAATATTTATGTTCCACTGTAAGTTTAAATTGTAGCAAGAAACTATAGGTAGACAATCCTAATAAAGAAAGTTCCGTAACTGAAGGGGTAAAATGGGATAGGTACCTATTATACAGGATGGCCAGACAATTTACTTCCAAAGAAAAAAAATGGACCTTGTGTCGTCCATTTATGTTCCACGATTTTTGATAGTTTTCAAGTTTTGATTTTTTCTTGATTTTTGGAAAATTTCTGCCGGGCCAACAAAAAAAAACTAGGAAACTTTTCCAAGACTTTTTGCTTGAAATTAAATTCTCATAACTTTTACTATTATGCATAAAACAACCAACTTCGTAACTTTAGTGGAAGCTATGAAAATTTGGTTTAAATTGAAAAAAAAAACGGTTTGGTTAATTACGACTAAAATCATCATCATCATTTCCTTGCCCTTTCCCAATTACTCGGGGTCGTCTCAGCATATTTTCCTCTTACGACTAAAGTAATCTTTAAATTAAAAATATAAACAGGTGACATGCCCACTTTAAGGAATTTTCTACCTCGTTGCCTTTACAGGCCGATTCTAATCTTTTTGACTTTAATATTGAAGCTGAAGAGATGAGATATTCTTCAGGGCTACTTAGAAACCAAAAAGTCACGTGTTTAGATTTTTAATTGAAAGATGAAAATTTTAGTCCTAAAAAGTTGACCTTATGAGAATTCAATTACAAGCAAAAAATCTTGGAAAAGTTTCATAGTTTTTAGGGTTCCGTAGTACAACAAGGAACCCTTATAGTTTCGTCATGTCTGTCTATCCGTCTGTCTGTCTGTCTGTCTGTCCGCGGCCTAGCTCCTAGACTATTAGTAGTTGCTATGGTTGCACAAAAGATCTGAGGAGCCTCTGATTATGTCCGTCTCATGTTATTGGAAATAAGTCAAAAAGTCAAAATCATCTACATGTGTTTCTGGAAAATCTTATAAAAGCCAGAGAAATGCGTTGTATTTCAGTCACTAACAGTTTCTCTCAAGTAAGTAGATTTTTGTTTTTTTTTTTTATGTAGAGAAATTATAAATGTGTGTTACAATAATAGCTGTATATTTTCAGGTTCATATAAAATATCCATATAAAATATCCATTTTATATGAATTTGTAGATGAAGAAGACCAACAAACCACAAGCATTCACAAACTATGTATGTTCAAGCTTGATTGGAAAGTTAGACTCTCCGCAATCATTTCATGAAATATTTATCAAAGCAAATGACGACTGATAATATTTATATGACTTTTTCAACCACCAAAATGATCATCAAAATGATTTTCCATTGTGGTTTGAGTTGAGGTGAGTAGTGAAGCTTCAAGTTTAATACACATCACAAAAAAAGCATAAATAATAAATGTGTAAAAACAAATTTGGACAAGCAAACTCATTATCATACCCATATAGCGTAAACTTGATTGGAAAATTTATTGTAAGCAACAGATTTTTATTTTTTCTATTTTTACAGATACGGAAGAATTACAGGCTCAACTATTTATGAAGCAGCTCACTGTAGAACTATCTCATCTGAACAAAATTATGGAAGAACATTTAAAATTTACTTCCATTGCGATGGATAGAGAAAAAGAAACTAGAAAAAGTAGTTCTCAACATAGTGAATAAAAAATAAAAGGTAACTAATAGTTTTTCTGTTGTTTCAATATTTTGAATAAAACTATTTATAATGTTTAATTCAAGGCTTCTGTAATAATTAATATCATTGTTTCTGCATTTCAGATTAAAATTGAAGAAACTGGACTTTTTCTTAATGCCGAGTATCCTATTTTTGTTGCAACACGTAACGGGCTTACTGAAAATTACACAATAGAGATTAAATGACCTTCAACAGAAGCTCTTATATAATTTTATATCTAAAAGATAATAAAATGGCACCAAAATGTTGGACACAAGTACTACTTCAAATGTTTTTCAGCAAAAGGAAAATAGCACTTTTCTATGTAGTACACCAAAATTTAAAAAAATCAAAAGAAGTAGATATTTATAATCATGTGCCATATGATAACAGCAGTGTATCTGTTAAGTATACTTACTGCAAAAAAAATTTTTGGATAGATGCCAAAATTACAAGATCTATAAGCATATTTTTAATAAAACTATCTTGTAAATTTATAAATTAAACTCGTATGCTTTTTAAATACTATTTTTTATTTTTTCTTATCGTGTTTGTGTAGTCATACCTGACTAACCCTGGTGTCAGAGTTTTCAAATCGCCTAAAAGCCTCTGGGCTCTGACGTGGTTTGTATAACGACCGCCACCAATGATAACGACCGGGACCGACGACGACGGCTTAACGTGCTCTCTTCTTCTTCTTCTTTGCGTGTCGATGACAAATCAAATCATTCCGGCCCAGAACTTAGCCACTTCGACTGCACTATTTGTGGCGTCCATTAAGTCCTGCTGCGAACAGGTGACAGGGCAGGCAGGACAGGAAACTAAATGAGCCATGGACTGCACCGCTCCACACACACAGTCCAAATTTGGGTTTTCCGAGAGTCCCCACCTGAACATGTTCTCCTTGCTCCGTGCTCTCTGAAGCACGGAATCATCTTACTTTCGGACAATCAGAGTCGTGTTTTATAAAACTACAAGTTACAAGTTTACAAGTGTAATTCGATGTTCATTGCATAGCCGGTTTGCTCCCTGAAGTCTTGACCTGACTCTGTAATGCAACGTACACTGAATTTCACTTGAAATCTTGTGACTTGTAACTAAACTGGGAAAAACTTACAAAGTGATTTCTGAGAATGTCCCCATCGGGAATCAAAACTAGGACCTCCGGATCGTGAGCCTGACGCACTAACCACTAGACGATGGAGGCAGTTTTTTTTTGTTTAATTTTAAATAAAGGTAAGCCCACACCAAATGGATAGGTAGTAGTCCATTTAAAATTTTTACAAAAAAAAATCTTAAGTCGAGAAACTAGGCAAAAGTATGAATGCCAGGGACGAACAAGTACAACCAGTCAGACAGGAATGAAGTCATCAGAACTATAGGTCCGTTTTGGCGCGAAAATTTAAACAGTTAATTTAAAACCGCATTTTTTCTAATAAATTACGGTGTTTTAATTTTTTAATACATTTGTGGCCTATTCTACATTGAATTCTTTAAAATGAAAACAAAAATATAAATATTGCATGTTCCCTATTCTCTTTTAGTTATGTTTGTACTAGCAAGGTAATAATGATGTAGTTAGGTATAAGTAGGAAAATAGTACCTAGCTAATCTTAAAGAAGTTATTATTACATGGAATGTACCTACTATTTCCTATACCAAATCTATTTTGATACCGACTGAAACTACTTAGCTAATTAGTAATATAAGAAGAACTAACAACTTCGGGACGTGCGAGGGGCATGAGATGACCCCCCTCCTATTTTTGGGAGGGCAGTTCGAGTCTGGCCCGCGGCGTGTGCGCGCATGGATATTGTAAATTTATTACTTAATTTCTCTTATTAAAATACAGTGCTAAATATTAGATTTATAAAGGACTATTATTTTCGATCTAAATGAATCAGAAGTGGGATGGTGATACCTACCGTACATTTCCACAAGTGTTGGTGTAGTACTCGTATATATTAATAGAACAGGGATTGTTTTGGTGAGTGACTCAATAGGTAAAATATAAAAGTCAAATAAACTATTATTTTTTTTACTGCTAAAGGACACAATTATTTTATTGAACTAACTGTGAGTTACATGAACATCCATTAACTTTAATGTTTACATTAGTGTAAATAATTTATGGGTTGGACACACCATTAGTGGCTAATGGCGGATTAAATGCTAATGTTCGTTTCTGCAAATGGCTGTGTGTCTCACGATTTGTGTATGATAGAAAACAATAAATATCACTGCGTGTGATTATGAACTATCGAATAATTTAGTAATAATTTGGTTATAAGAACATCACTGTTAGAAAATGTATTAAAAACTTTAGAATTATATTATTAGACTAAGGGACAAAAGTTTTTTGCGTTGTGTTCGAAGCTCGGGTTTGTTTATGTTAGTGCGCCAGTAATTTGACTCTGTCCGTCGCAATACGGGCGTGTTTATCTGGACACTTGAAAAGGTGAAGCTTGACACTGTTTAAAGAACTGTTTTGTAGAAGTACTTGTTAAGTTGCTATTTTCAATTTTTAGGGTATCGTATGTAAGATGGGTCTGTATAAAAAGAGACATCGGTCTCACTGTTCTTCCTCATCAAGGTCGACTGAGGTAGAAAGACGCTCCAAAAGAAAGAAGTATAGGGAGAATTTGAAGAGAAAGGAGAGCAGAATTGAAGCTTTAGAAGGTTTAATAAGGGAGTTAAGGAAAAAAAGAAATTATCATTCCGAAACCGCAACTGAAACTTTAACTCCAGGACCGCAGGCAATAGTTCGCTATGTGGGCCGTAATGACTTCATACCTGAGTTCAATCCACAGACTTCTTCTGTGTCTGTTGAGCATTGGATCCGGAATTTAGAAGGTGTTGCTAACATGCATGGTTGGGATGAACGAACATTGATCTGCAACTGTACTTCGAAACTTAGCGGTTATGCTTAGGGTTGGTATGAACGCCAAGCTTCTTATGAAATCAGCTGGAATGAGTGGAAGGAGAAATTAATCAGAGCATTTCCATTTACTAAAAATAAACTCACAAATCAGAGAACTTGTGAATCGTATTAGATCAAAGAATGAAGATCCGATCAAATTTTATTATGATAAACTGGGTATTGGCATGTCATGTAATATGAGTGATGAAGTAATAGCCCAAGCAATCATAGGGACTCTTGGGGACAAACTGCTTGAGGTTGGCGCTTTATCTGCTGGGTGCTATGATACAAATTCTTTGCTTAAATACTTGGCAAACATGAAGACATCGACTGATTTTGCCGAAATAAAGCACTCAGAAACATCTCTTGCTCAAAATAATTTAAAGAAACTGATCAAGTACTTTGCATGTGGCAATGTTGGCCACAAGGCAAAGGTTTGTGGGAAAATTAAACATAAAAAAAAGGATGAAAGAAAATGCAACTTCTGTGATCACCTTGGCCACCTTGAAGAAAATTGTTTTAAAAAGAAAAATCAGAACAAGCATTGCTCGTATTGCAACAGCAAGGGACATTCATTAGAGGAGTGCAGAAAAAAAACTATACGGAAAATTCAATCTGTTCGCAGTGAAACATCTGACAGGAAATATTTTAAAACTGTTTTGATAAATGGATCGCCAGTTGAGGCATTTATAGACTTTGGTAGTTCGTGTAACACAATAAGGAAAAGCTTATGTGATCGATTACAACTAGAATTGTTTGTGGTATGATGAACATCAAGAAGAGCGAACAAAGAAAACCACTGTGTGAAAGGGCTGTGCTTGATGATAGTTTTGAGTCAAACGATGGTCATGCCGTCATAAGACTAGTTAATAAAACTAACGCGATCATAAATGTGAAAGAAAAAGATTGCATAGCTCGAGCCGAACTAACTGAAAAAAATCCATGTACACCTAAAATAGGTGAGAACCTAACTACATCACAGAAGGACTCACTTACCACCCTCCTGTGTGACTATGAGTGTTGCTTCTCTGGAGAAGGTATGGAATTATGTAATTGTGAAATTGAGATGACTAGTAAGTTGACTGAAGATAAAGTGATTAATTACAAACCCTATAGAATGTCATTTCATGAAAGAGAAGTAGTGAAACAGATTTTGGCTGAATTACTAGAAGCTGGCATCATTGAGGAGTCGACATCATCTTATGCCAGCCCGATTCTGTTGGTCAAAAAGAAAGATGGTGGACATTGACTATGTGTTGACTACAGGGCTTTAAATAAAATCACCGAAAAGGAAAGGTATCCATTACCTTTGATACAAGATCTTCTGGATAGATTGGGGAACAAGTCAGTGTTTTGTAGTTTGGACCTTGCTAATGGCTACCATCAAATTAAAATATCACAACCATCAAGACATCTTACAGGATTCGTCACCCCTGATGGACATTATCAGTATCGAATGATGAGCTTCGGATTGTGCAACGCGCCAGCTGTTTTTCAGAGGGCTATGAATCAGATTCTTTCCCCAGTTATCCATAAGTGCGCAGAGGTCTATATCGATGACGTGATTGTGTGGGGAGAGGATGTCGATGACTGCTTGAACAATCTTCGGAGCGTTCTCGAGTTGATCAAAAGCGCGGGTGTAAAACTAAGGCGGAGTAAGTGCTCTTTTCTGATGACGACTGTAGAATACTTAGGTCATGAGATCACCCGTGGAGAAATTAGACCATCTACTCACAAGTTGTCTGCAGTTGCTGAATTTAAACCACCTGAGAATGTACATGAAGTCAGACAATTTTTGGGACTCGTTTTTTACTTTCGCAAGTTTATTAAAGGGTTTGCTACAATTGCCAGACCACTTACTGCTTTAACAAAGAAGGACGTAGAATGGTGTTGGAGGCTCGAGCAATCCGATGCCTTTAATAATCTGAAAAGATTACTCACTTCTGGTCCTGTCCTTGCTATCTATAGCCATACTCGGGAAACGCAAATCCATACTGATGCTTCCAAAGTCGGACTTGGTGGCGTACTTTTGCAACGTCAGGAGAAAGATGAATGGAAAGTTGTTGCTTACGCGAGTAGACAAACAACTGCTACTGAAGCAAAACACCACAGCTTTGAACTGGAGGCGTTAGCCGTTGTTTTTAGCATCCAAAAGTTCAGGATTTATGTCTCCGGGCTTAAGTTCTGTGTAGTGACTGACTGCTCCGCTTTGCGGTTGGCATGGTCAAAGAGAGATTTGTCAAATCGTATTGCACGATCGTGGCTTGATCTACAAGAATATGACTTTGAGGTCGAGCATAGACCAGGAAGTGCGATGTCTCATGTTGACGCTATTAGTCAGAATCCGATTGCAATTCAACACATCGAGGAGAAAGATTTTATTAATGCCCTTCAAGATGGCGATGAAGAGATTCAGTTGCTGATCAAAAATCTTCAACTGGAGCTTGAGGCTGGCAAAAACAAGAAAAATGGACTCTCCAAGGATTATAAAGTCGTCAATGACTTGCTGTGTCGTATTGTAGATGGCGTAATGAGACCCGTTCTACCTAAAAATGCTAGGTGGCACATAATGAAGACCTACCATGATAACAACGGTCATCTAGGGGCGGCAAAATGCTTAGAGGCAATCCAGGAAAAATACTGGTACCCTAAGATGCGGAAAAGCGTGAAGAAGTGGCTAGTTGTATCGGATGTCAGTTCACGAAAAAGCCCACGGGCAAGCAGCCGGGATTACTGCATCCAATACCAAGGGATCCTGCTCCCTTTCACACGTTACACGTAGATCATCTGGGGCCATTTTGCAAGAGCAGTGGTAAAACTTACATCTTTGCCATTATTGACGGGTTTACAAAATTTGTATGGCTAGAAGCCGTCGCAAGTGCCAATGCCAGAGGTGCTATTACTACACTAAACAGGTTAAGCCAGGTTTTCGGTTACCCAATGAGAATAGTCAGTGACAGAGGCACAGCATTCACGTGCCGAGAGTTCAAAGACTATTGTGAAGAAAACGGAATAAAACATGTGTTAAACGCAGTGGCCTCTCCAAGAGCAAATGGTCAAGTCGAGAGGTTGAACCGCACAATTTTGAGTTGCTTAACTGTTCATATGGGAGAAGAGCAAAAGGGCTGGGATGCCTATTTACCAAACGTTCAATTGGGAATTAACTCTACAGTGAGCCAGGGGACCGGTAAATCTCCTCTTGAATTACTGTGTGGTCTGAGACCACGACTGGCTGGTGATTTCCAAGGTGCACAACGTACTCCAGATCTGGAAGGACTGAGAAAAATCGCAGTCGAAAATATTGCGAAAAATTCATATGCCATGAAAAATCGTTTCGATAAGAGCCGACGGGTAACAAAGCCGATACCAGTAGGCAAACTGGTTATGGTAGAGCGCAAAATCTTACGACCCGGACTTACAAGTGGGAAGCTTGTTCCGAGGTATGCAGGGCCTTACAAAGTGACCGCAGTCTTACCAAACGATCGGTATGAGGTTACCTCAGCCGCGAGGGGCAAGAGGGCATATAAAAATGTTATCGCACGAGATAAACTTAAGCTCTGGTGTGCCAGACAAGAGAATTCATCAGATGAGAAATTAGAAGAGAATACTGTATCATAAACATTTATTATATTTTACCTTAAACGAATTAGTATAGTCGGGTTACGGGTATTTAGTGTGTTGATTTGTATGGGAACCTTGCAAATCTTCAACAAAGGAAGCCGCTTGGCACAGGCATACCTAGTGGTCATCTGAGCTGATTTAGCCCTGTACCCACGTGGTACCACCCTGCAGGTAGGTGGGGGAGGGGGGGGGAAAATTCCATCTGCCGCGCTGCACTCTTTCGTCCATATCTCCGTAAGTTTAGCAAACAAGTCGTGTTTGGTATCGTTTTCGTATAATTTAAGGACGACAAATTCATTTCTGGAACAATATTTTCACTTGTTCATAGAAGAAAAAAAGATTAGGCGCAAAAATAGAAATAAAAATTCTTACAAAATCTTTGCCTACAATTAAACCAGGAGATTATGTTTTATAAAAAAAATATAATTATGTAGCCCTGTTTATTTTGATAATACATACATAAACTTTCTTAATAAATTTAACTTACAAATGTGTAAAAAAAAATCATTAGCGTCGCACGGCGGAGCTGCGTTTTAGCGGCTCGTTCAACTGGACCGCTGCGCGGAGCGCTCAGTGACCATACACGCGTGTTCTCAGTTCAGTCGGTTCGCATCTTACTCAGTGATCACTACATAACGCAAGCACGTATTTTGAACTTTTGAAGTGTTTTCAGGAGGATAAACTATCAAACTAGTATATTTTTTTCATAGGATATCAGAATTGTAAGTATTTATTTAGATTTACTATGTTTTTAAACGATTTTATTTGACTTAACCCCGTATATTTCTTTGTTTCAAATCTTGTGAAAGCTTTTTCAGTTGTACTGAATCGATTCTTATGAAACTTTGCATACGTGGGGTGCTAGTAACGAAACAATATTATGGTAGTCTCAACTGGGCCTGATGATGAAGTCAGGAGGTGGACAGTGAAACTCTTCTAGTATTACTAGTAACCCTCTTGAGTTTGGGCTCATTTGGATGGTTTTGACGAGTCCCATATATTACACTAGGTGAGGAGGGTCCGATGATGGATTCAGGAAGAAGACAGCCGACCGGTTATCTTAAAAAAAAATACCATTTTTTATTTCTACTTATAAGTTATTATATAGTAGGTACCTATCTCAAGGTCTTCGATCAGTGTGTGTTGCCAGTGATGACATACGGAACTGAGACATGGTCGCTTACTATGGGCCTCATAAGAAGGCTCAAGGTCACCCAAAGGGCAATGGAGCGTGCTATGCTCGGAGTTTCTCTGCGTGATCAAATCAGAAACGAGGAGATCTGTAGAAGAACCAAAGTAACCGACATAGCTCTCAGAATTGCTAAACTTAAGGGCTCCAGGTCTCAGCAAAACTGCTGAAAAAGTATTTATACCTTTCGCGAACAGAGAGCTTGTCACTGTATCAAGATTAGATGTGATTTGGGACAGATACGACACTGACAGCCTCAAAAACGAGACTAAAACGTGGCACCGGACAAAGAACACGTTTTAATTCAAATTTTAGAATTCCGAAGGGTTGGGCAAATTTTCTCTGGGATAATTCCAATAAAGAGGAACTTTTCCATTTCCTAGCTCTACAGTGCCAAGCTACAGAATTCTTAGCTGGCAAAGACTTTTATACGACAGATGGTCCCACAGTTTTCAGCAACAGCCCCAGTGATAAAAAAGCCCTGGAACCATGCAACCATGAGGAAGCAGATACGCGCATAATGGTCCACATTGGTGATGCTGCAGCCCAAGGACACACAAAAATCATGGTGCGTACAGTGGATACCAATGTTGTTGTCCTTGCGGTTTCATGTGTGTCACAATTGCCACAGCTTGAGGAACTGTGGGTTTATATTGGCACGGGAAAAAATCAGTTCTTGCCATGCCATGCTATTGCAGCTTCATTAGGTAACCTAAATAAATATAATATATTTACACTTTAAAATCTGAAAGTAATTCAGCTATATACTAGTTTATTTTCTTTTAGGACCAGAAAAGGCAGAAGTATTGCCAATGTTCCACGCCTTATCCGGGTGTGATACCGTTTCGTCTTTTGCTGGTAAAGGGAAAAAGAGTGCTTTCGAAGCTTGGGGCGCTTATCTACCTGCGACGGAGTGGTTCACAAGCGCTAAAGAAGGAAATGTGGAACAAGCTTTACCAATACTAGAAAAATTTGTCAATTCTATAAATGACAAGTAATTTAAGTGGTGGTTGGCTTTTGTGATTTGAAATGATTTAAGTAATTATTGGAATGCATGTTGTGTACAATTTGTTTCATTTTAGATCTGGCGCGTGCACTGATATCAATCAGTGTAGAAAACTACTATTTAAGAAAAAACACAGACAGCTGGAGAATCTTCCACCAACTACAGATGCCCTGCGCAACCATATTTTGAGAGCAATTTATCAGGGAGGACATATATGGGGTCAACTTTTGCAACCTAAACAAAACCTGCCATGTCCTGCTGACTGGGGTTGGGCAAAAAATAATGGCAAATGGGAGCCTGTTTGGACCACCCTACCGCCAGCAGCCGCTGCTTGCATGGAGTTAATACGATGTAAATGCAAGAAAAAATGCGCAGGAAGGTGCAATTGTTTAAAAAGAGAGATAAGGTGTACGGAACTGTGTGGCTGCAGCGGAAACTGTGAATCTTCTTCTTCTACCTAGCTTTGTCCCGACTTGTGCCATGGTCTTTGTCCGACATTTTCACAATAAATGACAGGTTTCAGGTATTATAAGGAGCGACTGCCGTCTGACTCGAAGGTAACCAGTTTCGCCAGAGCCTCGTTTGTAGCCTAGCAGGGTGCACCACGAGCAGGTGAGGTCGGCTTAGATTCTAAAGATGTTTATTGGACCACTTACACCCGGAAACGGTCAATAAATTGTCTTATTTACTAAAATAGACCTTTTATTCTTTATTCCATTATTACAATTAAAATAGGAATCCCTATTACAACTAACATGATTAAAATAAGCTGAAATTTAGGGTTATCTCAGTGAATATAAAACATTTATTTTAATGTTATGAACTCTAATATTATTTTTTAACAATATTTACTCTAGGTATTTCTTCAAGAATATTATCTCTAGATATACATACACCTATACTAATTAGTTTCATTGCTCATTATTTTAATAATTGTTTACAATTTAGTGTCAAATCCTATCCAAAAATACTTACTTCTCCCGTCGCAGCTCCACCGCACGCGGCAACAAATTTTTTTTGACACATTTACTAGTTCAATCTATTAAGAAAGTTTATGTTTATATATTCTAGATAAACAGGGCTACAAAATCATATTTTTTTTATAAAACATAGTCTCCTGGTTTAATTGTAGGCATAGATTTTGTAAGAATTTTTATTTCTATTTTTTCTATTTTTGCGCCTAATCTTTTTTTCTTCTATTAACAAGTGAAAATATTGTTCCAGAAATGAATTTGTCGTCCTTAAATTATACGAAAACGATACCAAACACGACTTGTTTGCTAAACTTACGGAGATATGGACGAAAGAGTGCAGCGCGGCAGATGGAATTTTCCCCCCCCCCCTCCCCCACCTACCTGCAGGGTGGTACCACGTGGGTACAGGGCTAAATCAGCTCAGATGACCACTAGGTATGCCTGTGCCAAGCGGCTTCCTTTGTTGACAATTTGCAAGGTTGGTGACACTAAATACCCAACTAGTAGGCATTTGGGCCGTAAAAATTGTTAACGGAACTATTGTTACTGCCTTTGGGGCTATTGATTTCGCCTTTCGGGCTATAGACTTACTTAGCTATCTTACTGTATTTACATTGCCTATGGGGCTATAGTTTGTGCAACTGCCTACGGGGCTATAGTTTGTGCAACTGCCTACGGGGCTATAGTATACAACTGCCTACCTACATTATGTTGTTGCCTACGGGGCTATGGAACTGCCTACGGGGCTCTATATTACTGCCTAAGGGGCTTGCTGAGGCACAAGTTCAACGTGGAAATCTTTGACGAAGAATGTTGGATCTCCTTCGAGGGCGAAGGAGTACGAGCAGGATGGCCGAACTAATAAGAAGAACTAACAACTTCGGGACGTGCGAGGGGCATGAGATGACCCCCCTCCTATTTTTGGGAGGGCAGTTCGAGTCTGGCCCGCGGCGTGTGCGCGCATGGCTATTGTAAATTTATTACTTAATTTCTCTTATTAAAATACAGTGCTAAATATTAGATTTATAAAGGACTATTATTTTCGATCTAAAATTAGGTACTATTATTTTTTAGAAACAAACAGAAGAACAGTTGTACCTAAAGGCCTCACCTCAAAACTTGCTAAAATTATGATGTACATACTATAGAAAACAATAAAACGTCACGAGACGTAATCAGAAAGGACGTGTTTTGTGTTAGCTCCGTGATTTAAAATATTTTTAGTTAAAAAAAACAACTGTTTCACATAATAATTTATATTGCCTTAAAGCTAATCGTCTGACCGTTTATTTGAACTTCTAAAATTAAATTAATATTGATTATATGAAGTAAAAAGTTAAAAACAAAAGTGGAAATTGCCGTTACTGACGAGTGCCAGTTCAAAGTGTCCATTGTGTTAGTGGTGAGTGGTGACTCATTGTCAGTCGTCGACGGTCACTAGTACCTACAGTCTCTCAGTCTACTGGTCATAACGGACTCGTTATTCAACACCAGCTGACAAGCTCATCTGGCGTAGCGGTACGGCTACTGACGACATACGGCGTTCTGTCATTGCAACGGGTTCAAACCTCGGAACTTTGTTTTTTTTTTTTTCTTTTTTTCAATCTCTGTGCTCCACCATGCCTAACGACAAGCTATCCTGCGCTGGATGCCTAGAAGTAATCGAAGATAGGCATTACCTTCGTTGCTGTGCCTGTGAGCAAAGATATGACCTCATGTGTGCCAATGTCACAAAAAGTCACTATATGGACAAGATGACGACAACGCACAGACTCACGTGGAAATGTGTGCTCTGTACTGGCAAACAGCCCAAATCTGACAACACTCCGGTGCGGTGCGCTGCTGCTGCAGACGGCGTGAATGTACGCCGCGGGGGAGCTGCGGCGAGCCCACAGGACCAGACCGCCGAGGACTCGACGTTGGATACGTCCGTCGTAGTGGATCATTTACTGACAACTGCAGACCTACAAACCCTTACTATGGAGTTCCGTCAGTTTCGGGATGAGATGAGGGCCACGCGGCGGCAGATGGAAGTCTTTACTGCTACCATGTCCAGGCTCGAGGCGAGGGTCGACTCTTGTGAAGCTCGTATCGATCAGCTGGCTGCGCGCTTGGACAGTCTTGAAAGTCGCACCAGCGAGGGATCTGTAGCAGCACGAGCTGATGATCGTCTGATGGAGACAATTGCACAATTAAAAACTGATTTGAATGAGCGTGATCAGGAGCTTCTATGCAACGATGTTGAAATATCCTGCGTCCCTGAGCAAAATGGCGAAGGTTTGCCACATGTGGTGATGACTTTGGCGAACAAGCTGGGTGTTACCTTGGGAGAGCAGGATATCGTGAGCGCTATGAGAGTGGGCCGCCAGACCGAGCCGCAAGAAGGCACGCACTCGCCGCAGCCGCGGCCGCGCCTCATCGTGGTGCGGCTGGCGCGGCGCGCACTGCGCGACCGGCTGCTGCAGGCGGCACGCGTGCGCCGGGGCGCCACCACCGAGGGCACCGACCTGCCTGGGCCCCCGCGCCGGTTCTACTTCAACGAGCGGCTCACACGTGAAAACAGGCTTTTGTTTCGTCGTGCTCGAGAAATCGGCGGACGTCTCAACTGGCGGTTTGTTTGGACGAGGGACGGCAGGGTCTACGCGCGCCAGCACCATGGTTTGGATAGCCCGCGTCACCGTCTGCGCTCGGAAGCCGACCTAGCTCGGGTTTTTGGACCCAGCGGCGTTCGGGCCACTGAAATTAAAAATTAAGAGTTTAAGTCTCTTTGTTAAAGTTAAAAAAACTATACGTATAAGTTGTTTATTAGAAATAATTACCTTGTTTGTGTATTTAATCGTGTACTTCATAAACTAGCAAAACAATATTCGTAACTTCAATGGAGTTCGCTCTCAACTAAACAATCTGAAACTTTTTTCTGTATTTGCATGCCGTAGTACTAAAATTGATTGTAAAATTTGTATATTGTGTTCTGGTAATAGTTCATTCTCTCTTGTTTTGGTAGTTTGTTTGATTCCATACGTATTGTTAAAGTTTTATTGGTGTGCGTGTGCTGCAGTAGTGGTGGTAATATCTAGATGCGCGAGTGCGGCGGACTACATCACTGAAATAACAAACATACGTAAATTAATGACACGAATAAATACGGCTTACTATTATTACCCTATTGGGTTATACTATTTCACACTTTCATATAATATGTTTTCCAAATTCCATAAATATAGTATAATGCAACACTGCACTCACCTGGTACATGTATTGATCTGTTTTATATACTTTTAAATGGCTCCCAAAACAAAACTTTTGAAACTGGGCCTTTATAATGCAGGTTCTTTGAACACAGGACACAATGATTTTCTGGTTGCTATGAATCGCTTTTGTCCCGATATTGTTGCGATTAATGAGTCATGGTTGCCGGAAGGGCAGGAGGCGTGCGCGCCGGCAGTGCCCGGCTACCGACTGCGCATGACCGCGCGCCCAATGCACATGCGCGCCGGTCGCGGCGGAGGCGTTGCATTTTATGTCAAGCGTGTGTTAGCTTTGACGTATATTTAGTATAATTTTTGCAGATATTATGATTCAGATACTGGCAACCCAAAGCAGAACTGTCCCGTCATGAGATGGGCTGCTTAATTTGTCATTCTTTGTTGGGTGTTTTCTTGGTAACAGTCGTGTGAACCGAAAGGTCAGGTTATATGCAAAATAGACGGGTTTCTAACAGTTAAAGTGGTTTGATTGCAAGAACAGTTCATATTAGATACCATCCTTGAGTATGTCGATTTTAAATCAGAAGTGTAGACGGAATCATGCCTGCAGCGGATACAGCGAATACCTAAGGTCAGACAATTTTATTTCGCTTTGATAGTGTCATCTGTCGGGAAAACCAACTGTAAAAATTTAGTGTGTGATTCGGTTAAATTCGTTTCAAAACGTTGAGAAAAATCTTTTTTTTTGTGTACCGTCGAGATTCAGTAATAAGGTGGACTTTTAGCTATCCATCACACAGTTGTGTCAGGCCTCCGTCACTCCATGTACTTGCGCGCTATAATAACCTACCGCCCGGCCGAGCGTTCTCGGGCCGTTTGCGGACCCAATTCAGTGCGGTTTTCACAAACGAAGCGCACGCACGTATTTCAATTTAAATCGTTTCGTTCGTTCGTACGCGTACCTACGATGCCGTCTGGTGCCTTATGTGCTGTAGATGGGTGCAAATCAAGCAAAAGAAGAGATAAACACCTAACATTTTTCCATTTACCTGTCAACGAAGAAAGTTAAGTGAGAAACTATTACTATTTTCTGTCGTTTTAAAATTATTTTTAATACTAGGTATACTAAGCATTAGCTAGTTCTCTTTATTACACTGTGGCATTAGCTTGCCTTTCAGACACAGATTTACATTTTTTTGTTACATAGAAACGTCATACTTACCTTAAACACTATTTTAACAACGTTTAAAAAGCAATTTTTATTAAAATAAAATTGTGATAATATGTGAGTTGCAGGCGCGGCGACCTGTCTCAACTTGTCGTGCTGTTAGCGCACACAAACACTTGTGACATAACTATTTAGTAATCTGTGCTTGTGATTCGGTTTTATGCGATTTGTAAAAAATATACATGGTGAATTTTTTCTATGAGGAATTTCTAAATTATGATATAGAGCAAAGCGCTCTTAGGAACCGTGATCTCAATTTTAGAGAAAATAAAAATTGCGTGTTAAAAAAGAAAAAATGATAGGTCCTGGAGTATGTACTCCGGAGATATGACTTTTTCTTAAAAAAAATTTTTTTGTTATTTCGATTGTATATCACTATACAAACTAAAAATTGTACGGAGACCATAGGTCTAAAGTTGCTAGAAGTTGTTGAAATAAACGTTATAAATAGTGTGTGGAAACTAAACTTACTGACCGATTTTCAAATGAAAAAGGAAAAAAAGAAAAAACATGCTGACTTAAAAAAAACAAGTTGTGTGCTGCTATCATTCATTAAATGCATAATTCAGTCAATTAATAAAATAATAATAGTAATAATGCTCTTTGTCTTTCCATATGGCCTCTCGCTCAATAGTGCTAAGATATCTACAGACCTATCGTTTTTTTTTAGGGTTCCGTAGTACAACAAGGAACCCTTATAGTTTCGTCATGTCTGTCTGTCCATCTGTCCGTCTGTCCGTCCGTCTGTCTGTCCGTCTGTCCGTCTGTCCGCGGCCTAGCTCCTAGACTATTAGTAGTTAAGAGCTGAAATTTGGCAAAGATATATATAATAATAACGCGGAGAGAACTGTAGAATTTTTTTTTGAAAAAGAAACTTTAAGGGTACCTCCCCTACAAGTAAAGTGGGGATGATTTTTTTTTTCTCGTCAAACCTAGTCGTGTGGCATACCGTTGGTTAGAGCTTAATAAACTGTTGTGAGTCTTCTAACACCATTTTAAATTTTAGGGTTCCGTTTTCGATAAAATTGGCTCGAAAGTGCTAAATTTTGTTGGAGTCGGGTGTCCCCACCCCCTAACAACCCTACCCTACATAAGAACCTTCTCCTGACAATAACAAACTCGACAAAAAAGAATCGGTCCAGCCGTTCTCGAGTTATGCGCTTACCAACACATTTTGCGATTCATTTTTATATTATAGATAGATAGATAAATGATACAATTTTAAACTACCACCTATAAGTCAAAACATATTCACAGTTCTCAATAACATAGACACAAAAAGTTATGTTAATTTAATTTTATCGAAGAGGCAGCCCTGCGATCGCGCGGTATGAAGCAAGTACTGCGGTTGCTGACGCGATGGAGTAGGCTATTATAGCAGTAGGTATTGGAAATTTACTACTGAGTGAAGTATCTGTTACGTAGTAACTAATTAGTAATCTGTGGTTGTGTGCATAAATAGAAGTGAATGAGTATTAGAGACTGAACATTTTTGATAAGCACCTACCTACCCACTTAATGTGTGTAAATAGAAGTGAGTGAGTACTAGAGACTGAACATTTTTCATTAAGTACCTACCTACCCACTTATGATGACTTTTTCCGTGAATACAAATTGAATAGATACTTAGAGAAGAAACAAGAAGAAACCTTTGTGTTATTTATTTTTATTTATAATTAATTTGTGAAATTATTTTTATTACATATTAATTTGTGATTTAATTTGTGATTGGGTACTGTGTAAAAAAAAATATTATTATTATATCTGTAAACAACTGAAGTTAAAGAAGATATAGCTTAACATTGTAGTTAGGGTAGGTGATCATTGTTTAAGATAAAAATAGGATAAAACTTGATTCTGTAGTTAAGTTAGGTAATCTTTGTTTTTAACTTGTTAAAATGGGAAAATCTCGCCGCAGACGGCAAAATAGTACTAGTGAAACTAGTGAACCGAGTGATTTTGAAAACAGTGCACATTCCATCAAAAGTAAACGCAGAAAACGCGTATCACGGCAAAACAAAGGTCCATTAGGTCGCAAGAGTAATATAGTACGTAACTCGAATAATTTTTCTGAGTTTTCAACGAGTACGTGGGTAACTGAAAAAATAAATGAAAACCTTACGTCGTCGCTACCGACTTGTGCCACGATAAATCAAACTAGTTCTGATCATATTACTGAACGTAATAACGGTTCAAATAAAGAACAGCAATCGCAAATGTCTACAAATTCAAATAATAATTCAACTCAATTGTCGACTGAAGTGAATAGTGCGTGTACGATTAATAATCCCTGGGAGACCAATGTAAATTTTTGGGCTCAAAATAACTTTCCAGTGTCATTCAGCGTGGTTCCAGAATATGACCCTAGTGATAATAGTCAAACTATAGAAAGCTGGATCAACAAAGTAAATGAATGTGCACAGATCTACTGTTGGAATGACCGTCAGATATGCCACTATGCACTGCCTAAATTATGTGGCCTTGCTAAGAAGTGGTACCAAGGGCTGCCATCTGTTCTGTTTTCTTGGACAGATTGGATTCATAAATTAAAATTAGCATTTCCATCTAATGAAAATTACGGTGATCTGTTAATATCAATGTTAAAAGTTCGATGTAAATTTGGCCAGCCTCTAGAGCACTATTATTATGACAAAATGGCGCTGCTAAATAAATGTGAAATATCAGGAGCTAAAGCTGTAGGCTGCCTGGTTCATGGTATTGACGATAAGTTTATAAGAATGGGTGCTGGCGCCTGTATGTTTAGTGAACCTGAACAATTGCTTAATTATTTCCGAACAGTTTCTCAAACTGAAAATAGCTATTTGACGCAAAACAACCGTGGTTTTAAAAGTAGTGGCCAAAATAAATTTGTTAGTAAACCTAGCGACGTACCAAAGAATAGTACAGGTGGAAACCCACAAATTCGTTGTTTTAACTGCAACGAATCGGGGCATATTAGCCTAAAATGTAATAAACCTCTTAAACGGTGCGGTCTGTGTTTTAAGTTAGGTCATGAAACAAAGGACTGTCGTAAAAGAAATCAGATAAACAGCGGTGAAAGTGGAAAAATCCCGGAAAATAGTAAGACAGTTTTATGTGTGAAGGACGATAATACAGATAATGACAAATTTTACAAATCGGTAAAAGTGAACGGAAAGGAAAAAGAAGCGTATATAGATTTAGGTAGTAGATGTACTCTCATAAGGGAGACTGATGCAAGGGAAGTAATAGGGGAATGGGATATTTGTGATACGACGGTTTTACAAGGATTTGGAAATTCTAAGGTAAAACCGTTAGGGAAAGGGATAGCTTTAATTGAGATAGGAAACGTAAAAGCAGAGATTGACGTGTTAGTTATACCTGACCAGTATTTACAGACTGCATTGTTGATCGGTCATACTTTTACGGAACGGCCAAATGTAATTATGTTAAAAACGAATGATGAACTAATTTTCGTACAGTCCCCGGATTGTACAGATGAAGAGCTTAAATTAAAGCTTTATGTTAATAATGATTGTACAATTGATGCGCATTGTACTCAACCGGTTAACGTTAAAACAGGTGATGATTACTCTGGAGGTTTATATGTGCAGTACAGTCACAGAAATGGCTTGGATAGAGACTACATTATTTTACCAGGAATATACAATTTTGAATCTGGAAAAGGATACATAATGTTGAGCAATATAACGGATGGTAGCATACCATTGACTGGGGAAGTATTAATAACTAGAGGACATAAGTATAATGAAATAAATACTGAATATGTTGGCATGACACAAACGACAAATACAAATAGGTACGAACCACTCCCTCTTGAGGAGGTAAAACTAGGAATAGATTTGAACGATGAAGAGAAGAAGAGGTTCCATGAACTTTTAGAGAAGTACAGGGATTGCTTTGCAATGAATCTGCGTGAACTGGGGGAAACTAATTTGACAGAAATGCATATTACTTTAACTGATAATGTCCCGGTGGTTCATAATCCATATAGAATGGCACAAAACGAAAAGGAACAGCTTTCGGTGATAATTGAGGATCTTTTATCTAACGATATCATAAGAGAAAGTACCTCTTCATATTCGAGCCCTGTAATACTTGTAAAAAAGAAAAACGGTGAAAAGCGTTTATGCGTAGATTATAGGGCCCTGAACAGAAAGACGCTTAAGGATAAGTACCCTCTTCCTCGTATCGAGGATCAGTTGGACAGTTTGGGTGGTAACAGCTTGTTTACTAGTCTGGATTTGGCATCTGGTTACTACCAAGTCCCCATGAGTGAATCAAGCAAACATCTTACAGCTTTTGTGACGCCAGATGGATTATTTGAGTACAACCGGATGCCATTCGGCCTGAGTAATGCTCCAAGTGTCTTTCAGAGAACTATTAATTTAATGTTGAGGGGTTTTGGGAGAAAACTTGCACTAGCATATATGGATGATTTGTTAGTTGCGTCACGAAATGTAACAGAGGGACTGGATAAATTAGAAAAGGTTTTCCAACTAATTCGTTCTGCGAAACTTACCCTTAATCTAAAGAAATGCAGTTTTTTTCAAAGCAATGTCAATTATCTTGGGTATGAAATCAGCTCGCAGGGAATTCGTCCAGGATCATCCAAGATTCAGGCAGTTGACAAATTTCCAGTGCCCAAAAATGTACACGAGGTCCGGCAATTTATCGGTCTCACAAGTTATTTTCGCCGCTTTATTGAAAATTTCTCAATAATTGCGAGACCTTTGAATGCTCTGACGAAAAAGGACGTACCGTGGGTTTTCGGAGAAGCTCAAATACATGCATTCAATGAGCTCAAGAAAAAGCTAATCGAACGACCTGTTTTAGCGTTATATGATCCAAACGCTGAATTGGAAATTCATACTGATGCCAGTAAACTTGGCATAGGAGCGATTTTAATGCAACGAGATCATGTGGATAAACTACATCCAATCGCGTATTATAGTCGTCAGACGACTATGGACGAGAGTAAGTTACACTCGTACGAGCTCGAAACTCTCGCAGTAGTTGAAGCGTTAGAGCGATTTAGAGTGTACGTATTGGGAAAGTCATTTAAGGTGGTTACCGACTGCGCTGCGATTAGAAGTACGATGACCAAAAGAGACTTACTGCATAGAGTAGCAAGGTGGTATTTGGTCATGCAGGAGTATGATTTTACGGTAGAACATCGAGATGGCTCGAAAATGGCGCACGTAGACGCATTGTCGCGTAATCCAGTTGAAGCTGCAAAACCACGTGAACCCTTGGATGTTTATGAAATCTTGCGCGTAGATGACGATGTTTGGCTACAAACGGTTCAAGAACAAGACTCGGAACTGCAACGCATTAAAAGTATCTTGTCAGATCCCGCAACCAAAGGCATCGTCGAGATTCATAAGAACTATACTATAAAAAACGGAAGATTATATCGTATTATGGAGAAAAACGGGGAAATAAATTTAAAGTGGGTTGTTCCAAAGTCCGTCCGGTGGCAGATAGTTCGTATGAATCATGACGATGCTGGTCACTTAGGTTTCGACAAAACCTATGAGAAGGTTAGTCATGTATACTGGTTCAAAAAGATGAGACGTTTCATCAAAAATCATGTTCAATCATGTCTGAACTGTGCACATAGCAAGACTCCAGCTGGACCAAAAGAAGGGTTTCTCCACCCTATTCCGAAGGTTGACAAGCCTTTTGACACATTACATACCGATCATTGTGGTCCGTTTCCGTTAAGTAAAAGGAAAAATTGTCATTTGCTTTGCATTATAGATGCTTTCACCAAGTTTATATATATAAAAGCGGTAAAAAATCTAAAAAGTAGCACAACAATTCAAGTGTTCAGTGAATACTTTTCTATTTTTGGAGTACCGCGACGTTTGATATCGGACAGAGGGACTAGTTTCACTAGTAAGGAGTTTGAGGAATATTTAAAGGAAAAAGGGGTAAAACACATTCTAAACGCGGTAGCTACGCCCAGGGCCAATGGCCAAATAGAAAGGTACAATCGTACAATTGTAGATGCTTTGACTGCTGCTAATCATGACAAGCCGGAAGACCAATGGGATCTTGCTTTGCCCCAAATACAATGGTCCCTCAACAATACCATTAATAAAACCACAGGACGCACACCTGCTGAAGTTTTATTTGGCATACGACCTACAGGGCTTTCGGATAGTTTTATGAACCCTATCGTAGCGGAAATTCAAAATAAACAGTCAGACGTTGAAAAAATGCGTGATGAGGTATCCGATAAAATTGTAGCAAGTCAGGCAAAACAAAAGACACGGTTTGATAAAGTGCGTAAAAATCCAAAAACATTCTCAGTAGGTGATTTAGTTCGCGTCGAAAGAGAGATCCGCACAGACCCGGGTAATAGTAGAAAATTACTGCCCAAATGCAGTGGACCCTACAGAATCACCAAAGTGATAGGAAATGACCGTTATGAAGTTGAGGACACGCCGATCACTAAAAGGGAGGGCTCAAAGAGGTATAAAGGCATTTATTCGGTTGATAAGTTACATCCGTGGCTTGCTTTTAGTAATGATGTAATTTCTAGCGATTCGGAGTCGAGCGAATAAAAATATACAAAAAAAGTAATATATTAAAAAAAAAGCGATAGATTAAGCCCCACTCTAGGTATATAAAGATGTAGTTTGAAAAAAAAAAACGTGATTAGTATTAAACATAAAAGTGATTTTTTGTACTGTAATGGTAAGAGAGAATCATTCATTTGTGAAGACAAAAAGATGTAATAAAAACTTAAATAGACAGTTACAATTTAAGAGATAGATTTTAAGAGAGAGTCAACTGTTTGTCAATACAGACTGATGATGTAGAATTCAAGACTTAGTCGTTGGTTTGCTACGGTAAACTTATGATGTAGATTTTAAGAGAGAGTCATCTGTTTGTGAATACAGACTGATGATGTAGAATTTAAGAGTGAGTCGTTAGTTTGCTACGGTAGACTAATGATGTAGATTTTAAGAGAGAGTCATCTGTTTGTGAATACAGACTGATGATGTAGAATTTAAGAGTGAGTCGTTAGTTTGCTACGGTAGACTAATGATGTAGATTTTAAGAGAGAGTCATCTGTCTGTGAATGCAGACTGATGATGTATAATTTAAGTGTGAGTCATTAGCGTGCTACGACGTGCTAATGATATATATTTTTAAGAGAGAGCCATCTGTTTGTGAATACAGACTGATGGTATAGAATTTAAGAGTGGTAAATTAGTAAGTTACGTCCAGTTGGCAACGTAGAGTTTAAGAGAGAGTTACCCACGATTGTGAAGGCAAACTAGTGATCTTGTAATAAAAAGAGAAAATTAGTAAATTAGTTCGTAAGACAATAGTTAATTTTAGATGGTACTTTTAGATGTTTAGATCATACGTTCAAATTTTATAATAATTAAAGAAGTTACATTAAGTTGTTGAAGGCAGGGTGTGAACTATTATTTAACTAAGAGTAACGCGTGGTCGCGTTTAGTGTCAGGACAGTCGAGTGTTAGCTTTGACGTATATTTAGTATAATTTTTGCAGATATTATGATTCAGATACTGGCAACCCAAAGCAGAACTGTCCCGTCATGAGATGGGCTGCTTAATTTGTCATTCTTTGTTGGGTGTTTTCTTGGTAACAGTCGTGTGAACCGAAAGGTCAGGTTATATGCAAAATAGACGGGTTTCTAACAGTTAAAGTGGTTTGATTGCAAGAACAGTTCATATTAGATACCATCCTTGAGTATGTCGATTTTACGTGACATACGTGTGCGGTACCTTAAACCCCCGAACCCAGCAGAGAATATTGAGCAAATGTGGCTAACTACACGGCAAAATGGTTATAATATTCTTATAGGTACTGCGTATAGACCTGATTGGATAAACGTCGACACTTTCCTTGATGAATTGACTAGCACGATCTCCGTTTTTTCTTATTGTGATTACGTAATTCTTTTGGGGGACTTTAACATGGATCTGTTGGAACCTTCTAGTGCAAAAGCTATCAAATTAAACCAATTTTTACAATACATGGACCTCACACAATTTGTAACCGAGGCAACACATTTTAGGGCGGATGGTCAATCTCTTATCGATGTAGTCTGCACAAATGCACGAGTACGTGATGTGTCAGTCACTAAAATTACAGGTAAGCTTGGCCATTCAATGATTAATGTAACGTTTTTATTAAAGAAAATTAAAATACCGCCAAAGACAATAGTGTATCGTCCAATTAAAAGCATTAATTTTGATA
This sequence comes from Coleophora flavipennella, assembly GCA_947284805.1. Classification (NCBI taxonomy): domain Eukaryota; kingdom Metazoa; phylum Arthropoda; class Insecta; order Lepidoptera; family Coleophoridae; genus Coleophora; species Coleophora flavipennella. The sequence continues at coordinate 6,772,927 of OX369309.1, read as the reverse complement.
GCTTCAACGACGACGTCAATTGCTTTGACTGGGAATCCGTGACTCAGTTATCTGACGTTGACCTCATGGTCGAGAGATTCAATTTCCTTATTCTGTCCCTTTTTGATAAACATGCCCCTTTAAGATCAACTCAAATAAAACATAATAATTCACTTCCTTGGATAACCGACAACGTAAAATTAATGATGGATTTGCGCAATGAGGCTCAAGAGACTTATCGCCAAACTAAATCAGAGCAGCATAAAAAGCATTACAAAGAACTTAAAAAATTTGTGGAGTCCAGCATTTACTTTGAAAAACGTGCCTATTTTGATCACTTAGTTAATTCACAAAGTAAGAACAGCAAAACTTTTTGGAAGAATGTAAAAGAAAAGATATACACTGACCCTGGTAAGAGTGAATGCCTTCCAGACTGTTTTTGTGATCCTAATATCATTAATGACCATTTTTTGAATGTCCCCGGTACTGATGAAATCCCAATATCAGATTTGACTAGATTTGAATTCGATCGCTATGGTGACTCAATATTTGAATTTGAACCAATTTGTGAGAATGATATATATACATTTATGTTATCTGTTAAGTCAAACGCTGTTGGAAATGATGGTATAAGTAGGGACATGATTCTGCTCACTCTACCACGTACTCTTTCGGTGATCACACACATCATAAATAGTTCTCTTCTTCTAGGAGTCGTTCCTAAGCAGTGGAAATCGGCACTTGTAACCCCTTTACCGAAGGTTAAAGACCCATCGGAACTTAAGGACCTAAGGCCGATCAGCATATTACCATTCTTATCCAAATTGCTCGAAAAAGCGGTTTGCAAGCAATTAAGTAAATACGTTGAATCCTTCCATTCCGTTTCAGTTTCCGGAAGGGTCGTGGCACTGTCACTGCTCTTTTGGATGTAACAGATAATGTTCTGGCAGAAGAGGATGTCGGACGTGGCACTCTCTTAACGCTGCTTGATTTTTCACGCGCTTTCGATAGCATTAGTGTTCCTCTTCTTTTATCTAAGTTAGCCTTCTATGGTTTGGACCACGTATCTGTGAAATGGTTTGGCAGCTATTTAGATGGACGGCTTCAATCTGTCAAGCTGTTGAATGACAGCGGAACTTGCCTTATTTCTGATCCGAGAGCAGTTACCCGTGGAGTTCCTCAAGGATCCATACTTGGCCCACTTCTATTCTCTATCTACAGTGCCGATCTTGTCCGCGTTATAAGTAATTGCAATTATCATTGCTACGCTGATGACGTCCAACTTTATATTTCTGTGGAACCTAACAACGTGTCTTATGCGTTCTCTAAAATGGGTGATGATCTTGATGCAATTGCGAGCTGGTCTAATAAAAACGCTTTGGTACTCAACCCTTCAAATCAAAATACATGGTTCTTGGATCTCGCAACCAAATTGCCCAAATTCTGAGCTTTAACCCTGTAGTTAGAATATTAGGTCAAAGCATTGAAAGAGTGGAGGAAGCCAAAAATTTGGGTGTTGTCTTTGATGGCGGGCTGCGTTTTGAGAAACATATCACAAATCTGGTCAGTAATTGCTTTTACCGTTTAAAAGTGTTGTATAAAGTCAGGAATCTGCTTAGTGAACAAACCCGTATTACATTGTGTGAGGCATTAGTTTTATCCAGGCTTAACTACGGTGACCTTGTTTACGGGCCTCGGCTGTTGCATAGGACACAACGTTTAATACAACGTGCGCAAAACGCATGCTGTAGGTTCTGTTTTAACATACCACCTCGAAGTCATGTCACTCCATTTCTTAATAAAGCTCGTATGTTAAATATGGACTCTCGGAGGCAGCTGCATCTTGCGTGTCTTATGTTTAACGTATTCAACTTCCAAAGTCCCGAATACCTTTTTTCTAAATTAAAATTCTCTTCATTCAAAGATAAATATAATGTTAGATCAACACGCCCTCCCCTCACCTATCACAAACATAAAACTGTAGCATTTAAAGGCAGTTTCCGTTACGCAGCGACTAAATGCTGGAATAATCTACCTCCTCCTTTAAGAGATGACGTCCATTCAAGGATAACTTTTAAAAAACATTTGAAGGTTGTGCTTTTGGAGACGCAGCTAAAGCATATGCGCGACACGTTTAAATAACGGAGCTGTCCTTTTCTTCGTATTGGTATTGATATTTTTTATTTTTTTATTCTATTCGATTTTTACCTGATTTATTTTATTTTTATTTTTAATACGCTCCATTACGTGACTTAACACCTATTATTCTTATAGTATTATTTTCTCAATCGCAACAATATCAAACATATTTTATTTACTTTTTTATTATTTTGAAATTCACCACAAGGTAGGCAGGAACATGTTTGTTTTTTCCCATGTTTTTTTCTCTTATATTTTTCTTTAGTTGTACTTATTTGATCGTTCTGTTTACGTTATCGAACGTCATTACGGGTGGTGTCTGAAAACCAATGCTTTGCCTCCTTGGCAATGTAACGCATTGAGACATGGCCCATTAGTTTAGGATTGCGGCAGCGCACACCAATATGTTTATTTTTTGATGTTATTGAGGAGGTATTTGTATTGTTTTTTTTCCACTTTGATTTCGTATCAATTCTTTTATTTGTAACTAAATTGTATACCAAATTGTTAATTTGTACTGTAACTGTTTAAAAATGTATTGTGTGTGCTGGGTGAAATCCTAAATAAACGCTTATCTATCTATCTATCTATCTATCTAAAACGTTAACTACTATTAACAGTTTAGTTTAGTAAATAAATATCGGAAACATAGTAAATACTTACCAGTAACAGAGCACTCAACAAGCAACTTCCTTTTTTTAATTCTTTAATATTTTTTCTATTCCTAGTTAAATACATTTTCAATCAATTTACCACCCAAATAACACAGGTATATACACAAGTACAGCACAACCTATTTACTGCGTACTTACTATTGTGCGTCCGGCGCGGCGGCAAAATGAGTCCGCACCGCACCGCAATAGGCAGTACAGAAGAGGGTAATGGGTGAGAACCAGTTTGTGCCGAAGGGCGCAAAACAGTTGTTAGGATGGTTTAAAATATACATTTAAGGGGTAAAGCGCGCGGGGGGAAAGGTATACGTCGCCGCGTGCAGCGCCCCAGTGACGTGCGGCGGAGTTGCGAATTAAAATTTCACATTCGGAACAAAATTACGTCCGAACAAAAACTTCTTAAATAATAGCCTAGATGGCAGAACTGTCGCTGAAGTAAAAATAACGGCGATTGCAATCTGGCGTCCGTATACGGACGCAATAGCGCGGTGGACGCAGGATTAAATGAGAATTTGGCAATAGGAGGACGCAAGAGTGTTTGTGGTATATATATACTTTGCTATGGGTGTTTGTGTTGAATCAGCCGTTCCATTGACTTATAGAAACAAATACGGCTGCATTACAGACCGCGGTGTTGCAGCTGGGTTTGGACAGACAATGGTGTCGATTCGGTGTAACACGATTTAACTTATTTGACAGGACTAAACTAAATTTAAGCATTCTATCCTTGTCTTTTCGATACAGAAAGTAAAAGACAGAATGCGTAAATTTAGTTTAATCCTGTCAAATAAGTTAAGTCGTGTAACACCGAATCGACACCAATATGTGCTTTAAGCCATCCGAAAGGTAATGCAGCACAAACTACGGGCAAAGAATATATATTAATACTAACATACAGTATGGACACACCCTGCCGCTCTCTAGATTGCAACCTCACCACCTAGTCACCCAGATTGATACAGATTGGTTACAGTTTGGTTGACGAACGTATAGGTTTTTTTTTATTCCGTCATTACTTTTTTGAAATGTCATTTCTGGCCCGTTGTATGAAGTGTCCGGGGTGTGCTTCGGGTGTCTGTGTTGCATCCGCCTCTTGTATTTACGCGACCCGGCCCTAGTTCAAGTGCGATGCTACTGTGGACCAGTCGTCGTAGAAACCCATGGGGGAGGCTTTTTGCAGGCTTGGTAATAGGGTCCCTTTAAAACCCGACTGTGTTGCCCATTACAATTTTAAACTTGGCAAATATCCAAGTTTCAGTATTAAAAAAATTATATTTTAATATTTCATTTACGGCTTTGCCCATGTTAAAAAAACGTCAAACTCAAACGTCCTCAGGTCACCAAGGTACGAATTTCGGTATGATGCTACCTCCTCCTAACACTTACCATCAGGTGGAGATGATGACAAGGGCTTCATCATCATCACCATCATCATATCAGGCGAAGGACATCAACTGCTGTACATAGGCCTCCCCAAGGATTTCCACGACGAACAGTTCTGCGCTACCTGCATCCAGCGGCTTCCCGCGACCAATTGGGCGATTTTTACTACATTCCACAAAGTAAAAGGTTAAAAGAATAGTGCAAACTGACCTCGTTCATAATCTTGGTGTACTTGGTGCAAGCTTCCAACGCTCGTTTGTACTGGTCTACGGCTTTCTTCGTGAATTCGTGCATCTCCTGTTCCAGTTTCACTATGTCTTTGGTTTTGATTTCTAATGGTTTTTCGGGCTCGCATTTCTCTGTCCTTATCACGTTCGCTGAAAAATAAAGACCATAATTAGTCGTTTAACATTGGTGTTTCTTTTTATTCATCATATCAGCCTATACACGTCCCCAACGAAGGGCATCAAAAATCAAAATCAAAATCAAATCAATTTATTTCAAATAGGTGTTTACACACACTTTTAAATAGTCAAAACAAAAAAATAATAATGTATATTACAAATAATGTCATGATTCAGATTACAGTCTCAGGTAATGGTATTTGATATAGAATCAACATATATATCTTTGTCATTTACATAATCTATTATTTTATAATATCCTCTAGAGCACAAAACTTTTTTGACATGAGTCTTGAATTTATTCTCTGACAAACTAGTTACATTTTCTGGAATTTTATTGGAGAATCTTATACACTGCCCCACAAATGACTTCTTAACCTTACTCAGTCTCGAAAAGGCTATATCTATTTTATTTACATTTCTTAAATTCAAATTATGCCTGTCACTGTTTTTAGGAAATAAATGCAAATTCTTACGAACGTACATGATGTTTTCATATATAAATTGACTAGTAACAGTTAAAATATTGATTTCTTTAAACTTATTCTGTAACGACTCACGTGATCGCATCTGATAGATTGCGCGGATAGCTCTTTTCTGCAGGATGAAAATAGTTTCTGTATCAGCCGCATGCCCCCACAGTAATATGCCATAAGACATTATACTATGGAAGTAACTAAAATACACTAGTCTCGCAGTATCTACATCCGTTAACTGTCTTATTTTCTTAACGGCATAAGCAGCTGAACTAAGCCTTCCCGCTAAAGTTTCAATGTGTGGTCCCCATTGAAGTGAAACATCCAAAGTTAAAGTTTCAATGTGTGGTCCCCATTGAAGTGAAACATCCAAAGTTATACCAAGGAACACCGTGGTATTTACAAATTCTAATTTATTACTGTCTAATAATTCACAGAAGAAGCGTCGGTGGCTCAACCGGTAACGACTCGGTCCATCTAACCAGAGGTACCGGGTTCAAATCTGGATGGCCAATGTACCAATGAGTTTTTCAAAAAACTTACGTACATACTTACCGATTGCTTTAACGGTGAAGGAAAACATCGTGAGGAAACCTGCACACGCCTGCGAAGAAACTCGAAGGTTGTGTGTGAAGTCGACCAACCCGCACCGGGCCCGCGTGGTCGACTAAGGCCTAATCGCCCTGATTCAGGGTAGGCTCGAGCCCCTCGGTGGGGACGTATATGAGCTGTAATGATGAATAATTCACTATTGTTGACCTTTTTTACATTTGGCAAACAAAATTGTATACATTTTGTTTTCTTAGCATTTAACAATAAGTTGTTCACAGTGAACCAGTTCAGTATCTTTGAAAGAGTGTTGTTTACTTCGTCAATTTCGTTTTCTTTCCTATTCACTTTAAAAATAAGGGATGTATCATCCGCAAACAACACAATATTTGACAGATGTTGCACCATAAAAGGCAAATCATTTACGTAAACAAGAAAAAGAAAAAGGCCCTAATATGGAACCCTGGGGCACACCCATTTTCACTTTAGATCCAGATGAGTTCGTGCCATTCACTTGTACTTTTTGTGTTCTGTTGTCTAAATACGAATTTAAAAGACTGAGAGCCCCTTCCTCTACACCATAATGCTTTAATTTCATAAGTAATGTTTGGTGTTCAACACAATCAAAAGCCTTAGATAAATCACAAAACACTCCAATTGCATTCTGCGATTCCTCAAAGGCATCATATATGTTTCGAATGAGTGCTACTCCTGCATCGGTTGTTGATCGTCCTTTAGTGAAACCGAATTGTTGGTTATGCAGTAGTTTGTTTTCTGTAAAATATTGTAGCATTTGGTTAAGCATAATCTTTTCAAACACTTTACTAAGAACTGGCAGCACAGAAACTGGTCTGTAGTTGCCTGGATCAGTTTTTGAACCAGATTTATATAAAGGTATCACTTTACTAAGCTTCATGAGATCTGGAAAGACGCTACTATCAATGCTAATATTAAAAAGACAAGCTAAATATGGCGCTAAAGTATCAATTACATTACTGATCAAGCTTACCGGTAATCCCCAGAGGTCTTCGGTTCTTTTCACTTTAAGAGATTTAAAAGTTTTTACAATAAATTGTGGTTCAATTACTCTGAAGGAGAATTTTTGATCACAATTACTAACATTATCCTTTAGCAGCCTTTGAGCATACATAGGTGATGAGTTTAGGGCTTCAGTAGTCTTAAGTGGAATATTTGTGAAAAAAGTTTCGAATTCTTTGGCTACATCGGCATTCGAACTAATTTTACCTTGATCTGTTTGCAAAACATATTCTTTGTCGCGAGGTTTGACTTTACCTGTTTGTTTGCTAATGATATTCCAAACAGTTTTTATTTTATTATCTGAAAATTTAATTTTTCTAGCCAGATAATTAGATTTTGCTACGTGGCAAACCTGCTTAAAAATTTTTGAATATTGTTTCACATAATTTGTAAAGTTCTCATCAAAAGTGTAAGTTTTTTTGTCATAAAGGTCAAACAAAGTTTGGCGACTTTTGTATATACCTATAGTAGCCCATTTACTGAATTTAAATTTGATGTTACTGATTGTGGATTTAGACTTAAATATACTTTATTCCCTATCCAGTAATGTAAAAAAATCATTGTAAAAACTGTTGGCTTGCACTTTATTATCAAAATCTGGTATGGGCAGTTTTTCATCTAGCACTGTTTTAAACTTTTCTATTCGACTAGCAGTGACCGGTCTCGTTTGAATTTTTATGTGTTCTGCAGAAATACTTACGGGAAAGCTAGCCATTACTCCGCTATGATCTGACGTCAAACAATTAAAAACCTTTTTATTTAAATAACAGCAATTACAAAATATGTTATCTATACATGTGGCAGAGGTCTTTGTTATTCTTGTGGGTTCCAGAAATACATAATTTAAATCAAATGACTTGAAGAGACAAGTAATTCGAGTCGTCAAGGACTTTTTTTCCAACAAATCAACATTGAAATCGCCGCATACTATCACGGATTTACGGCTTTTACTAACGATATTTAATACATCCTCCATTGCCGATTCGAAGCTAACAAAGTTATCGTCATATGGGGGCCTATACACGCAAATAATGATGTGGTTCTCCAGCTCCACACAAGATAATTCCACAGTTTTTTCAATCGAAAGGCCAACAACGTCCTTCCTTTCTTTAAACTTTAGAGAATTTTTGGTAAATATAACTGAACCTCCACATTGTAAGGACTTTCGATTGAATGCACTGGCTGTACAATAATTTTCAAAACTAAAAAGCATTTCATGGTCTTTGAGCCAGTGTTCTGTTACACAAAAAATATCTACACAATAGTTTTCCAGAAAAAGTTCTATTTCTAATTCTTTGCCGAGGAAGCCTTGAATATTTTGGTGAACTAGTTTTAAAAACTTGGCTTCTTTGTTGTCTTTAAACCTAGTTTAAATCTGAAGGTTGAACACTGCCGCCAACGCCGGCATCGCAGGGTATACTATCAAGTATATTTATAGCCTGTGCTATACCTGCAGTACCGTCACCAGCGGCGGGCGGCTATAGCTTATATATAGGGCTATAGCCTACCCTGACTTAGGGCGATCGGTCCTTCGTCGACCACGAGGGCCCGGTGCGGGTTGGTCGACTTCACGCACTACCTTCGAGTTTCTTCATAGGCGTGTGCATGCAGGTTTCCTCACGATGTTTTCCTTCACCGTAAGAGCGTCGGATAAACGTACATATGATATTGAAATTAGAAAACACATTGGTACGTGGCAAGATTCGAACCACGACCTCCTGAACAGGAGATCGCGGCCCTAGCCACCGACGCTTGTTTTTATTTTTTCTTGACCCCGTAGTAAGGTTCGTACGCAGGGTAGAGGAAGTGTTGTTAATGCGAAAAAAAGTTTTTCCAACATTCGTGAAAATGTGTTCTATATTATTAACACATACCGAAAAACCGAACATCTTAATTCCATCCATCCGTCATGCTTGGCTCTGGAGGCTAAATCTTTTGTTCGATTGGGACCAAATTTGTAACATAACAGTTTTAAATTACTTCATGGAGGAATTGTAAAAATTTTCTTCGTACCGTCAAACCGAAGAGTAACTGTCATACAACAAAAATTGTTTTTTCTTATTCTAAAAACGGCTCGAACTATTTTGATGAAACTTTGCACGTTGTAGTGGCTTATATTTGTCTATCTTCTTCTTCGCGTGTCGATTATTTTTTATTTGTCTATTACATTTGTCTATACAAAAGCGTCGGTGGCTCAACCGGTAACGACTCGGTCCATCTAACCAGAGGTACCGGGTTCAAATCTGGACGGCCAATGTACCAATGAGTTTTTCAAAAAAACTTACGTACATATACTTACCGATTGCTTTAACGGTGAAGGAAAACATCGTGAGGAAACCTGCACACGCCTGCGAAGAAACTCGAAGGTTGTGTGTGAAGTCGACCAACCCGCACTGGGCCCGCGTGGTCGACTAAGGCCTAATCGCCCTGATTCAGGGTAGGCTCGAGCCCCTCGGTGGGGACGTATATGAGCTGATATAATAATAAAACTCATTAGTCTGGAAAAACCGTGTTTGTATGGTTCTCCTACAAATGAAATCGACACTTGCGATTAATCACAAATGGTTGAAGCTATTGAATTGTCATGTATTACGAATATATTTGAATAATTAGTGATTAAACGAACTTACCAAAGTAAAGTTCTATCATAATTATACGAATGCTTCGTCCGAAGAGATTGGTACCTGGAAGAAATATCTGTTAAGTATTCACACATGTAGTAACGCGTAGGTGCTACCACTCCTTGCACTTTGTTGAGGGTAATTGTAAATTTACTTTTTTTTTCTCTATTGAGGGTACCCTTCAGTGCTTGTTCGTCGGTTGGTTGAGCCGGCCTGTCATTCGTTTGGAGTACCGGTGCTCATTTTATTTCAGGCAGGCGTTTCCAAAACTTGGTAATTGGGGCATTTCAGGGTGGGAGGGTGGTACCAATCTCTTCGGACGAAGCATTCGTATAATTATGATAGAACTTCACTTTGGTAAGTTCGTTTAATCACTAATTATACTTCATGCTTCGTCCTCGAGATTGGTACCTGGAAGAAATATCTGTTAGGTATTCACACATGTAGACTTTGAGAGCGTTTTGGAAACGCCACTCTTAGTGAAGGTAAGGAAATAAAATATAGATATTTTATCCTGATTGAGATCTATTATTACCTTGAATCGAGTATGATGATTATACATATGTAAGTAATTTGGATTAAGCGTCTAGCGCACCATGTATACAGGGTGTTTTTTTTAATACCGAGCAAGCCTTAAGGGGGTGTTATGTAGACACGAGAAAAAAAATAAGAATTCTTTTTCAAATAAAAATCTTTACTAGTTTTCCCACAATCATTAGTTAAGTTAAAAAAGTCCACATCGCAAAGCTACCGTCGTACAGCTGGTTGGGGTCAGTAAACTTGCGCGTGACGTTCGGATCTTGCAACAAGACGGCAACGTCGCATGATTTCTACCTACTTACCTCGTCACGATCGTGAATAACTTTGGATTTCAGTAAATAAGTGTTTTTAATAAAATAAAAAACAAAACACATTCTGCGTCATTTCGAAAGATTGAGTCAGTTTTCCCTTTGTAATTTACGGGCTTAGGACCGTCAAAATACCTAATTAAGGTGACTGGAAACAACACAATAAAAAAAAACGAAGCGCGAGTCAGAGTTTCACATGAAGGGCTCCTTACCTTCCTACTTAGATTTTTTTTTTGTGAATAACTTCAAATTTACGTTTTATTTTATTTTTGTCTTCAAGTGTACTTGCCAAATTTCATGATTTTAGGTCACCTTGTGAACGTCAAAACGGCTATTTTTAAATAACGTTAACTTAGAAGTTTGATTTTTTCACAGCTTCAAGGATTTACAGATTTGATTCATTTCAATTTGACACCTCCACGCGTTCCTGACAAAAAGGGCAGATATACAGACGGACAACAAAGTGATTTAAAAAAAGGGCCCTTTTTTTCTTTTAAAGTACGGAACCCTAAAAATTAGGAAGGTAGTTTTTTGTAACGTATAAATTAGGTGTTTTACTTAAAAAACTGAATCAACTTATTTACAATTTACAAATGATTAAACGAATTTAGGATTTACAATGATTTTTAAAAAAATGTTCACTTACGTCAGTCGCATTAAATGTTCAAAGTGTTTGCTCGTTTTGAAAGTATTCAAGAATTATTTCTTCGAGATGTACTGAAATTCCGGGCTGGCCTTGACCTCTGGCATGTCGAGGTGTCTCGAATTGTCCGTGATCTCGTAGATTCTGTACAGTGAGAGAGATTCTGGCTCTTGTTGGTACACGGCGGTTTGGATATCGGCGCATCTTCGAGTCATTGGCACGTTACCATTACACTCGCGGTACAATCAAACCAAGTCCAAGAAATCCGCATTCGAAAATAAACTGCGACGTGGCATTTTCGCGTAGCGCGCCGGGCGTATTACGAAAGCACAAACACAACCTGCACCAAGCGCGAGCGGGACGTTACTGTCAATTGTCGGTCGGTGGGGCCGAGCGGGAGGCCGGGCGGGCCGCGGGAGCGCCCGCGCGGGAGTTTCCCTTCTTTGCGGCGGCATGGCAACGTCGCGTGCGTCACGTGGAACGGACGGTGCATTCAACTTTTCAAGTCGTGCATTATTTTTGAAAATGAAAGATTTTTTTATAAAAAGTTAAGGTACACTTTTTTTGTGAAATGTGTTTAGAATCATGTCAGGATTCACCCCCTTAAGGCTTGCTCGGTATTAAAAAAACACCCTGTATAGCACCAAAACTGTATCCACGCGGGCGAAGCCCTGAGCGAATGCTCTAGTATAATCGATAAGTAAACTGTGAAACTAGCTAACTACAATTTCATTATATTTTTAATGTGTGTTTTTCAATATATATTTTTTTATATACATACTTATGATTAAATTAATTACCTAGTAATTGTTTAAGCTAGGTATAAATCAATTAAAGTAATTAGCGATAGCTCGTGCTACTGCACCACGATCTGTTCTCACAATGTCTCTGTTGTAGAACTTGGCGAATGTGGCGTTGTTTTAGCCAGCAGTATGCCAGGGTTGCGCTGAATGCTGCGATGGCTGGCATAAGAATTTAACGAACAAACTGTGAGTAAAGCTTATGCAGTCTGGTACCATTAAATTTTTCTGCAGCGGGTACCATGGTATGTCGGCCAAGCCGGTATAACAATTATGCCAGTGGCTATATAAAATGGTTTTAAAGACCTTGAAAAATTGTTTCAGAATGGTAGAAATGCATAAAAACGAAACGTTAGCCTAGCTTAAATGCATTTATAAATTGAGCGTCTTTGCCATGATAAGTTCTTGTTACACCTTTTATTCAATCTGTTGACGAAAAGGTCGATAGAAGAATTCCTAAACCTTTCTATGTTTATATTATTGTATGTAAAGCTGACAGCTCCCACTCATCACACTCTGGGTGGGTGCGTCTACGCCGCATGTCTACCTGATTGTCGGCAGATTTTACATTCTATCTAAATCCGGCTCGAAGGACCACAATGTACGGGGTTGAGTCCGTAACAAAAATACTGATACTGATTTTTGGTAAAACTGTATAAAAATGTTAAAAACTAAATGAATTGATGAAAATGATAGGAGTACGCGCGGCGCGCTTGATGGCCGAAAACGAACGGAATTGTAGAAATAATGAGTAATTGGGTTAAAACATAAACTGTTTATACAGCATTTTTGCGTTGTACGCGCTTGCTCGTACATATTCCCGGGGGAGAAAAGATGAGGTTAGTAGATGATACATGGTGATTTGTCTTAAAATTATTTGCTTAATGCCTAAGAGGTGTCCACTTTTATGTCCGGGACACTAAGCACGGGTCTAAACACTACAGGGGACGACCCTGTTTCCTTCACTAACACTCGCGCGTTTGACTGTTCAATGTAATTGACACTAGTTGAAGGCACTGCTGTAGCGGCGCAACCTCCCGGTCGCTGTGCTGCGGTGGGCGGCGCGGCTGGGGCGCCCGATACACGAGACCCCGCCGGCGCCGCGGCCGATGTGTCTGCTGGCGCCTGCCTGCGCCTGCAGTACCTCCACGCCCAAACTGCTGCGCCAAGTCCCATCATCGCGAACAAAATGTATACAGCTGTATAATGATGGATATCATGGTAGGATACCCGGTTTGCTAGTGGTTCGTTCTGTTTCATTACTTGCAGTTTCTTTTCGATTCCTTGGAGCTGTACGGTGTGGTTAAAAAAGTCATACGTTTCATTTTTTTGTATGTACAAATCTGATAATGAGATGTTAATGATATGATTTATTTGCGAAATTTTTTTGGCGCTGGAATGTTGGAGCTTAATTGAATCTTATTCCCGTCTTGTCTATGAGAATAAATAAAGGAATCAGCTGATTTTATGATGCATCCTTGATCAACTGTAAAAAATCCGGTTTTAGTTATTTGTACTGGTGTAATTTGATCATTGCATGCCAGTTTCACCTGACATTGCTCGCAGCATGAATATAAATATGTGTTAAATTTATAATTTAATTCCACCCATCTGTTATTGCATAATCTTGTGATAGTCTTGCACTTTCTTGTTTTAGGCAACGTTTCACAAGAACACTGATCGTCCTTGATGATAATAATAGGCCTCTTAACATGACACAAGTATAATTCTGTGTTTCTGTGTAAACAGGTCCTTAAATCTTCTTCTGTAAATTTTATAAAAGCATCTTGTTGGAGATTGACGGCGACATACTCTGCCACTGGCACCACTACCATCTCAATATTTCTATCTGATAAGCGGGGTACAAGCTGTTTTCGAGAGTCATTACGAATCGTCTCGCACGCAGGTTTGACGACTTCCAGCCTCCCGAACAAGCCGGTTTCCGAAAAGGCTTTAGTACCATAGACCACATACATACGCTGCGGCAGATTATACAGAAGACCGAAGAGTACAATCAGCCACTATGCTTGGCGTTTGTGGACTATGAGAAGGCCTTTGATTCAGTCGAAACCTGGGCTGTGCTACAGTCTCTCCAGCGGTGCCAAATTGACCATCGATACATCGAGGTGTTGAAGTGTCTGTATGAAAACGCCACCATGTCGGTTCGCCTCCAAGACCAGAACTCGAAACCTATCCAGTTGCAGCGAGGGGTGAGACAGGGAGACGTTATATCTCCGAAACTGTTCACCGCCGCCCTGGAAGATGTTTTTAAGCTTCTGGACTGGGGTGGACTCGGCATCAATATCAACGGCGAGTACATATCCCACCTCCGATTCGCTGATGATATCGTGGTCATGGCTGAGACTATGGAAGACCTAAGCACAATGCTCGATGGCCTCAGTAAGGTCTCTCAACAAGTGGGTCTTAAAATGAACATGGACAAGACGAAAATAATGTTAAATGTCCGTGTCGCACCCACTCCTCTAAAGGTTGGAGACTCTACACTGGAAGTTGTTGACGAATATGTATACCTGGGACAAACAGTCCAGTTAGGTAGGTCCAACTTCAAGAAAGAGATCAATCGACGAATCCAACTCGGCTGGGCAGCGTTCGGGAAGCTTCGCAATATCTTCACGTCCCAAATACCGCAGTGTCTCAAGACTAAGGTCTTTGACCAGTGTGTGTTGCCAGTGATGACTTACGGAACTGAGACATGGTCGCTTACTATGGGCCTCATAAGAAGGCTCAAGGTCACCCAAAGGGCAATGGAGCGTGCTATGCTCGGAGTTTCTCTGCGTGATCGAATCAGAAACGAGGAGATCCGCAGGAGAACTAAAGTAACCGACATAGCTCACAGAATCGCTAAACTGAAGTGGCAGTGGGCAGGGCACATAGCTCGTAGAACAGATGGCCGATGGGGCAGTAAAGTTCTCGAGTGGCGACCGCGCACCGGAAAACGTAGCGTAGGCAGGCCTCCCACGCGGTGGACCGATGACCTGGTGAAGGTCGCGGGAAGCCGATGGATGCGGGCAGCGCAGGACCGGTCGTCGTGGAAATCCTTGGGGGAGGCCTTTGTCCAGCAGTGGACGATTTGTGGCTGATATGATGATGATGATGATGAAGCGGGGTATAGGAAGTAGCTTTAAGATTTCATACTTTTCTTCTCCAATCAATTGGACTTTGATTTCAAATATGATAAACCTGGTCGTGACTCTTGCTCGCACTTGCAGTAAATTATATATTTCTGATAAGCTGTCCGATTTCTTTACTGGTAGCGACAGATCCTTTGGAAGCTGCTCGGATATAACACCTAGCTCATTACTTAACTGGTCGGGAGTGAGAAGGTGGAAGTTAAATTTCCCATTGTAAATATTAGTGACGGCATCAAGTAATGTTTGCTGGATATTTTTTAGGCTGGACAGCATGTTATTGGCTATTATAGATGTAGACAGAAAGTCATTGATGAGCGCGACGTTTTGACATTCTGTTCTTACTTCATTAAATGCCCTTTGTATGGTGTTAAATTTCTTGTTTATTATTTTGTATTGTTTGTCGAATATGCTTTCTGTGCGTTTTAATAAATTGAACTCTGCTTCTACGACAGATGTTTGGTTTTTCCAAAGAGAAGCTAAATGGTTTTGGTTTTCCTTGATTAGGCTAATGTCCTGCTCGTATTTTTTGGCGAACTGTTCATCCAGTACCCCGAATAAGCTGTTTGCTAAATATCCGACCCCATTGATTAGTCCCCGTCGGCGTCGCATATTACGTGTATTCGCATTATGATGCATAAGTATATCGTTGTAATACTCCAGTTTAGCCACCTCGTGACGTAGCTGCAACATGATCCCCTCACAATGCGAAGTTGTTTGAATTTTTGTACACAACTCGTCTAAGTACTTGATATACATAGTCAAAGCTTTATTGCCATCTTTATAAGGTTCTGTATCGTAGAAAACAACTAGTCTCCAGTCGTCTCGTATCAAATGCATGTCTTTAATCCGATCGAAATAAAGACTATTATTTCCCTGCAATGGGGTTGTATGATACTGGCTGTGTACTGATGGGACTGTAATGAAAAATAATAACAACATGGAAATAGCTATTGTTGTAAAGCTACATTTTTTTCCTTTTTTTTGGAGCTGAACTGTTTTCTGCTCTTTCTGATGTGGTTTTTGCTCCGATTTTTTGTCTTTTTCTTGCTTATTTTCTTGTTCTTGATAGACGGGTAGAATCGCTAACTTTACGATCGGGCGTTTCAAAAAGCCATTCTTGGTTTTTAGAGTGACGACCCTTACGTGACCGTCACAACCTGTGTGAAGTTCCACTACGCGGCCTTAGGCCCACTTCCCCTGCGGAAGGTTGTCGTCCTTGATTATGACGACATCATTCAATCTTAGATTTGCCTTTGGCTGTCTCCATTTGCTTCTAGCTGTAAGCTGAGTCAGATACTCCTCTCGCCAGCGGCTCCAGATGTCACTGATTAGTTTCTGAGTGAGATGCCACCTCGTTCTCAGATCTTTCTCTGTTTCATACAGGGTTAACGATGGACCACTGGCTAAAAAGTGGGAAGGCGTTAGAAAATCCAGGTCCTCGGGATCATCTGTTAAAATTCCAAGAGGGCGAGAATTTAGACATCCTTCAAGGACACTCAGAAGTGTCGAATATTCCTCGAAACAAAGGTTTGTTCCCCTATAACTCTTTTTAGGTGGTGTTTCAGGCTTTTTACAGCAGCCTCCCACAGGCCACCCGCTGAAGGCCAGGAGGGCGCATTGAAATGCCATTCGATACCCATACTTGTTATATGTGACATGAATTCCTGGTTGTTTTCATTCTGTAGTTCTGCTAGTGCTTGTTTCAATACATTATCTGCTCCTATAAAGTTTTTACCTTGGTCACTGTACATATGACCTGGCATACCCCTTCTAGCGCCCATTCTTTGTAATGATGCTAGGAAAGCCGAGGTCGTCAAATCGGAAACGAGTTCTAGGTGCACGGCCTTGGTCACCATGCACACGTACACTGCTATGTATCCTTTCGTGGTTTTGATGCCGCGGCCCTTACTGGCTTTGACGTTCACGTGGCCTGTATAGTCTACGCCGCAGTGATAAAACGGACGCGATGGGTTAGTTCGCGCAGCAGGTAAGTCACCCATTATCTGATTTTGAAGGTGAGGGTTTTGTTTCCTGCATTTGACGCACAAGCGTAGTCGTTTTTTGACAGCGTTGTTTCCACCTAGAATCCAATATTTCCTGCGTATAAATGCTGCTGTTAACCTCGCACCTCCATGGAACGAGTGCTCGTGCGCCTGATCAATAATGAGGTCTGCTAATCTCGTGTTACTGGGAATAATAGCGGGATGTTTCATTTCAGGATCCATGTTGGCGTGCCTGAGCCTTCCACCTATTCTCAGGATCCCGTCTGGACCCAATATTGGATTAGAGCAGTATAACTTGCTTTTATTACTCACGCTTTTGAATTCTTTTAGGCAACTTATTTCTTCTGTAAACTCCTCTTGTTGAATGCTTTTGATTATGATTGTTTTTGCCCTATTTAGTTCCTGTATATTTAAATAACACTGCTTTCGGTTATTTTTTGTTCTGAACCGGAGTATCCATGCTAGTATTCTTATTGCTTTTGCTAACGAGCTATGCTTTTGTATAATCTTTTTAACGATTTCATTGCCACTTGATAGCATGACGTTTACTTGCTTTGAATTTTTCATGTCTATGTTTGTAGAATAATTTTGTTGTTTGGCCTTTTCAGGCTCGTAGGTAGGTAGCCAAGTGGGCCCTGCCCACCACAACGAGTGCTCCTTAAGCTGTGAAGCAGTTAGGCCTCTGCTAGCGCAATCAGCAGGGTTCTCCTTGGATGGTACATATCGCCAGCATTCAGCCGGTATTGTTGATGTGACTTGTTTCACACGGTTAGCTACGAATGGCCTCCATCTATCTACTTCACCATTAAGCCAACCTAGTACCACCATGGAATCCGACCATCCGTAAACCTTGACTTCATGATTTAATAGGCAATTCTTGATTATTGCCATTAATTTTGAAAGTAAAACTGAACCACATAGCTCCAAGCGCGGCAGTGAACAGTTTTTACTTAGTGGGACTAATTTGGTTTTTCCTGCTACCAATGTCACTGAATTGTTTATTTTACAGTACACAACGCAGCCATAGGCTTTCGTGCTGGCGTCGCAAAAGTCATGCAATTCAACTTGATCTTTCTCTTGCGTTTGTAGCCACCTTGGTACTTGAAACTGACTGATGAACTTGATTTCGACCTTGATTTTATTCCATTCTTCACAGACGTCCTGCGGTACAGGCTCGTCCCACTGTACATTTGCTCTCCAGACGTCCTGAAATAATATTTTTAGTTTCGTAGTCAAAGGAGAGAGATAGCCTAGAGGGTCGAAGATCTTTGAGATGTCTGATAAAATTGACCGCTTCGTAGGCTTAGATGTTGTATCTATTTTTGACTCAAATGTGAAACAATCCTTCTGTGGATTCCACCCAAGTCCCAAGGCTTTAGTTGACTCCGCCTGTTTAAAATCGAAGTTTTCGTGACCTTGCATGTCAACGTCCACATTTTCTAATAGCTCCGGTGAGTTTGACTTCCACTTTCTTAAATTAAACCCCCCTGATTTTAATATATTAATCATATCCCTTTGTAATTGTTTGGCTGACTGTACAGAGGCTGCCCCATGGATAAGATCGTCCATGTAAAAGGACTCCTCAAGGACCATAGGCGCCCAGCTGTCTGGGTAGTTACTTTTCTCGTCGTAAGCTAACTGTTTAAGCGTCATCATAGCGAGAAATGGCGCCGCCTTTGTTCCATACGTAACAGTCGCGAGCTGAAAATCTTTCAATCTGCTGTACTGATTATCTCTCCATACAATCATCTGTAAATGCTGATCTTCATTGTTTACCCATATCTGCCTGAACATTTTTTCTATATCTGCTGTAAATGCATATTTAAACTGACGCCACTTTATAATTAAACTCTGTAAGTCTTGCTGTAAATTAGGGCCACGACACATTACGTCATTCAGGCTTAGCCCAGATGATGTTTTATTAGACGCGTTGAAAACAACACGTAACTTAGTTGTAGAGGAATCTTCACGTGTCACGCAGTGGTGAGGTAAATAACATTTAAGTTTCGTGTCGCAATCGGTGACCGCGGGTGTCATATGACCGAGTGCTAAATACTCATCAATAAATTTACAATAATCTTTCGCAATAGACTGATTTTTTGAAAGTTTTTTCTCCAAATTGTAGAACTGTGCGATTGCTTTTGATTTTGACTGGCCTAATTTTTCCTGATAATTTTCTTTTAGGGGTATCCTAACTTCATAGCGTCCGTCATCTCGTCTGGTTGTAGTCGACTGATAAAAATCTATGCACTGCTTGTTTTCTGCTGATAAATCTGATTGTTCTGAGATGTCTTCAATCTCCCAGAACTTCTGTATCTCCTCCATGTTATGCAACACTATATTGCATTGAACAGTCTTGGCATTGCCGTTGCCACTCAAAATCCACCCGAGACGGGTCTGTTGTGCAGTCGGTAAGGTCAAGTTTGCCCTGCATATTCCGTTCATTAATACGACTGAGTACACATCGGCACCAAATAAAATATCTATAGGGCGTGATTTATAAAATTCAGGGTCCGCTAGTTGGATATGATCCAGATATGACCAGTCAGGCTGAGTGAATGAGTAAGTTGGCAAATTCTTGATCAGCTGATTCATTATAATCACATCGGTTTCAAATTCAAAATCGCTGACTGCTGATAAACATCTTATACTTATTATGCCCTTACTGTTACTTTCTTTGTCTCCTACGCCTGAAATAACTCCCTTACATTTATTTCTGGGTATTTTTAAGCGCTGCGCTGCGTGTTCTGTGATCAAGGACGCTTGTGAGCCCTGATCCAGGAGGGCGCGCATGATATGGTACGAACCATCGTGGGCTTGAACTTTAATCACAGTCGTTGGTAATAGGACTTCAATAGGGTCATCGTACAGTGACACGTGCGAGCTACTTCGGAGTTGTTTCCCTGCGCTTGCATTTGTGTTTGCGTCAGCGACACTGGCCCCGCGCGCGCTCGCACTCTCCCCGCCCCGAGTGCCTTGTTGCGTTGGGCGGGCGTACTGCGGTTGCGCAAACGCCTCGTGCAGTAGGCTATTATGGTTTTTGTTACATTCCCGACAAACCTTTTCTGACAAACATTGCCTTCCCTGATGATTAAAAAGGCGATTTGGGCATAGACTCTTTTGTTACTGTGTTCAGTCTGATATAGGGTGGCATCTCTAAAAATTTTCTACAAAAATAGATGACATGTTCATTACTGTGGCATAAAGAACAGTTGTATTTTGATGAAGACGCAACTTGCTTAGCGTCCGGTTGCGAAATAACCTTATTGCTGGTGAATGAACTTTTGTAATAATTCGGTCTCTGATTTTGAATATTACTCTGATTTTTAAAAACTGCTGGAGATTTCTGAGTAGGAGTGTCTTGCTTCCTACGAGATGACTCTAAAGTCGTGAATTTAGCTTCTAAAAACTTTAACATTTCTTGTAGTACAGGCAACTCCCGGGGGTTCTGAACAGACTCCATGTAGTCGGTGAACGAGGCTGTATCTAGCTTCTGTGACAAAAGGTACACGATAATGGGGTCCCATGAACTGATATCGACTCCCAGGTTCTTTATAGCATACAAACACTCTTGCGTAGTGTCATGCATGCGTTTTATAAGCGCGACTGATTGTTGTTGCATTACTGGGAGGTTCATCAAAATATTCATATGCGAAGTGAATATTAGTTTCTTGTTATTATACCTCTGATTTAGTATGTCCCAGCAAACATTGTAATTATCTGAACTAACATTTAGGTGTTGAATTAATCTCTCTGCCTCCCCTTTCACCTTGGATTTAAGATACTGCATTTTTTGAGCATTAGACATTGACTGGTTATTATGGATCGTTTCGACAAATAAATCTTTAAAGGAAATCCAATGGTTATAATTTCCACTGAAAGCTGGAATCTCCATTTTAGGTGTGGATTTTTCTACATGAGCTACCGACCACATTTTCTTGTTGATGGCCTTCTTAATTTCTAGGTACTTACATTCGTATGAAGCGAATGTTTTCTCATACTCCTGATTGGATCCGTCCAGCAGGCTGTCCAGGTCCCAGTGCAACGAGTCAATAGCTGCCCAGCGCGACTGAATGGTGTGAAGAAAATCTTCAAACTCCCACTTTTCGGAAACTGATTCAAGACTGATAGCAGTCACTGTGCGATGGAAAGCCTTAAAATTGCTCTGTTGCTTCCTAAGCATCTCTTCGGTTTTGCTTACCGTGACGCTGTTGATACGGGCTCCAGCACTGCTGCCGCTTTCTGTCATTTGTATATCCTGGTTTGTTGTCTGGTTGGTGTCGCTTGACTTTGGAAGGAACGTTGGAGGCTTTATGATGGGTGTTTTTGGCCTCTCGTCTGTAGGGGCCTGATAATTTTGTATAAAAGCTCTTACCTGACCATACCTTTCGTACACTCTCTCCCTATCTTTGCTAATTGATTCTATTAGGGTTGGTTCTAACTGACTCGCTGATAAATTAGAAAAATTGGATTCGTACTCGAACCAATAGTTGTCGAGTAGGTCTAACTTCCTCTTGATGTAGTCGGCAGTCTTCCTATCTGCACCATCTTTCTTAAAATTGGTGAGAACAGTCTCCATTGCCGAAGACAACCGGTTTTGATTGGCCAGTACATCACTAACTGAAGCCATTGTTTAAATAAAATAAATGAACTGATCTTACTTGGCGACTTTTCCTGCTGAATGCAGAGAACTATAATTATCTTTGCTGAATGGCAACGACTATGTCTAGGTCGTTACCCCTGATGGCTGATGATTACCCAAGACCTTGCCGCTCGGGACCCACTGCACTCCTTGATCGTACAGTAGGATACTGCTAGCTGAGTTTATGTCACTTTATTGCACAGTAACATTCACAGTTCCGTCAAAGCGTAGAACGAATGCACTATGTCTCTACAGGCCGGAAAGCGGAACCACAGTCACGTTTACTTACAAAGTTCACGACAGTTCATACGACACGTGGAAAGATCCCGCCTTTCCGAAAGGCTCGCTCGAAGGACCAATGTACGGGGTTGAGTCCGTAACAAAAATACTGATACTGATTTTTGGTAAAACTGTATATTAAAACTGTATAAAAATGTTAAAAACTAAATGAATTGATGAAAATGATAGGAGTACGCGCGGCGCGCTTGATGGCCGAAAACGAACTGAATTGTAGAAATAATGAGTAATTGGGTTAAAACATAAACTGTTTATACAGCATTTTTGCGTTGTACGCGCTTGCTCGTACACTAAGAATATTCTCCTAGATTTGAACCACTGACTATGTTAGTGAGGTGGTGGTTTTAGATTCCATTTTATACAATGAAATGACTGTTGGATTATCGATCCGCAGATGTATCTGGCAATATGTGTTATCTGGCCGAAGTTTTTCTGAGCAAGGAACGCGAATAACTTGAGGGCTTTGATGCGTTGCCTGCGCTCCTCATCAGACCACCGGCCTCAGCCAGTATGGCCGCCGCAGCCGCGCCCCATCCCGTCGTTGAGGCGTCAGAGTAAATTATCTAGAGGTACTGTGGCGTGGTACAACGGGCCACCAATGTAATGTAATGGAGCTCCGGTGATAACGAGGATGGAATGTTCAAGGCTGTATTAATTGTAGTTATCGTCTAATTTCAAACTAAAAATTTGACACCGTTCTAGCCTCTTAGTATAAAGTAAGCCATGTTCTACGGCGGTGCAAGCACAGGCTAGCAGACCAAGAAGCCGGAATCTATATAAATCTTTGTTACCATGTTTTTCTTTTGTTAAGCTGAAATGAGAATCAATTAAGATGTATAATTCTAAAAATTTAAATGAAGTGGATTACTCTCTTTTTCCATGTTTGCGTTATGAATATATTCTTCATAAGACTAATAGCCATGTACATAAAAAATATCAATGTAATAGTGGTGAGGTATCCACTGGACCTCGGTAATTTTGTCACAAGCTTCGTAATTCAGCAATACAAAAGGTATTCAAACCAAATGGAAGAATGTTAAATTCAAATGTGATTATTTCTTTGATTCGGTATCTACTTTGATACTTAGATTGTTTTTTTTTTTTTTTACTTTTTCTATTTTATTTCTTAATATGCATCTTTAGGCCTCTGCCCAGCTGTGGACGCCTTTCGACTAATATGATGATGGTGCATCTTTTAAATCGAGGGTTACGATGTAGCAAACAATATTTTGTTAATAACTTTACTAGAGTGCTTCGATTTTGAAATGGTCGGTGTCAATAAATTTATTTTTAAATTTAATACAAATCGGAATTTGCCATTTGGTTTTAGGTCGTAACATCGTGGTACACATTCATTTATTGCAAGTAACTCGCATATGTAAATCTCGAGTTATAGCAGACCGGTGGATCCGGTGCAGGGTGCTTAGTGACCGGGCTCGAGAGTGGTATCTTAAAGTCCCTGATCCACTCGAGGATTGTACGGTCCTCTGTGAGACAAGTCCAATATTTATAAAAAAACGGCCGTTGTCCAGCGAACATTACCCCATTCAGCGGCGACAACTGGCTTCGACAGGTTTGTTTGCCTTGCGCTGAGATTTCTGTCGGAGCTCCCGGGTCTTGCAGCTCCTCTGCGGGCCCGGCATACTGGACTCGGCTACTTTTTTTTTTGACGGAAAATATGGAGAAATTGCGCCTAGCCAGTGATTTCATATGCTGGATGTCACACAGGAGGCGCTCCATATTTTTTTGATTGGACTGTAATGGTTGCTAAAAGAAACGATAATTATACAATAGCAAGTTGCGTGTTTGCCAGGTGTTCGAAGCGCCTTGCAATTTTGCCATGAACGGGGCGCCGTACTCGGTTTTTGCCGATAGGATCCTTACCGAGTGGCGTCTCTGTGGCGTTGGCGGCGTCGAGGGGCTCCTGAAGGAAGCGTGGCTCTTCGGCGGGCGCGGCGAGGCCTTGGCCGGAGCGAAGGCCGGCACTCGGCGGCGCCTGTGACTGTGCGAGTGCGCGGCGGAGGGCGGCGCCTTCGTGGCGGCCGCCGCCGCTGTCGTGGCTGCACTCCAAGTCAAGGATCTCGCGGACGTCGTCGCTGTCGATTGCATCGACTTCGGCGAATATTCGTATAGAAAATTTCACCCGTGAATGCGGTGCGCAGCGGCAGGTGTGCGTAAACTTTTTAACGTGTGTAGTCAGCGAGGTTAGACTCTGTTCGAGTAAAACTCATGCGGACTTAATTTATACATGTTTCGCGATAAGATAGATTTTCAGAAAATAAAATGCAAGTTGCATATTATTTCAATTGATTTTGGATCGGTAAGGTAAGATTCACATAGAACAGAACTGAGACCGATGCGTAAACGTGGCGGGACAGCCTCGCAGGCTTCCCTGGTACGTTTATTTTACACTAATGTGGCTTCAAGAAAATAAAATGCGACCTGAATATACTATGTATTTCAATTAAATTTGAATCGGTAAGGTAAGATTTACACAGAATAGAACTCAAACCGATGTGTAAACGTGGCGGGACAGCCTACGTTTATTTTACACTAATGTGGCTTTAAGAAAATAAAATGCGACCTGAATATACTATGTATTTCAATTAAATTTGAATCGGTAAGGTAAGATTTACACAGAATAGAACTCAAACCGATGTGTAAACGTGGCGGGACAGCCTACGTTTATTTTACACTAATGTGGCTTTAAGAAAATAAAATGCGACCTGAATATACTATGTATTTCAATTAAATTTGAATCGGTAAGGTAAGATTTACACAGAATAGAACTCAAACCGATGTGTAAACGTGGCGGGACAGCCTACGTTTATTTTACACTAATGTGGCTTTAAGAAAATAAAATGCGACCTGAATATACTATGTATTTCAATTAAATTTGAATCGGTAAGGTAAGATTTACACAGAATAGAACTCAAACCGATGTGTAAACGTGGCGGGACAGCCTACGTTTATTTTACACTAATGTGGCTTTAAGAAAATAAAATG
This sequence comes from Coleophora flavipennella, assembly GCA_947284805.1. NCBI lineage: Eukaryota > Metazoa > Arthropoda > Insecta > Lepidoptera > Coleophoridae > Coleophora > Coleophora flavipennella. The sequence goes on along the minus strand of OX369309.1, from coordinate 6,748,276 downwards.
CGACCTGAATATACTATGTATTTCAATTAAATTTGAATCGGTAAGGTAAGATTTACACAGAATAGAACTCAAACCGATGTGTAAACGTGGCGGGACAGCCTACGTTTATTTTACACTAATGTGGCTTTAAGAAAATAAAATGCGACCTGAATATACTATGTATTTCAATTAAATTTGAATCGGTAAGGTAAGATTTACACAGAATAGAACTCAAACCGATGTGTAAACGTGGCGGAACAGCCTCGCAGGCTTCCCTGGTACGTTTATTTTACACGAACATAGCTTCGCTTTGCAGGCAAGGAATTATTAGAATCAAATATGTTGGTACCTTGAAGGTTATAAAGCGTGGGTGCAGGTTCCCGCGATGACTGTGTGCGATGACAATTCGATGATTGCATCGGTAAGGTAAGATTCACACAGAATAAAACTCAGACCGATACTCGTAAACGTGGCGGGATAGCCTCGCAGGCTTCCCTGTACGTTTATTTCACACGAATGTGGCGAGAGAGCCTCGCAGGCTTCCCTGTACATCATTTGGGTAACGAGGCGAGATAGCCTCGCAGGCTTCCCTGTACGTTCATTTGGAGTAACGTGGCGAGATAGTCTCGCAGACTTCCCTGTACGTTCATTATGCAGTCAATGCACTTAACTTTTGGTAGCAACATATGAAATTATTTAAATTGAACATGTTGTAGCTACCTTCCTTATGACGTGGTGACATGACAATTCACTGGTAAGTGAGCGCCGTGGGCGCCGATACTTATACACTGTGTGGAGATCAGGTGATCTCGCGCGTTTTCTTTTCGGCATTTCACTTCCTTAAAGGTCGTTTATCCAAAAGGACACGTGTTCGATTTTCAAATCGTGTTTTTAATTTGTACCGACTGGAGTGGTAGGGCACTCGAAAGCGAATGGCAGGCCGGCTCAACCAACCGACGAACAAGCACTGAAGGGTACCCTCAATAGAGAAAAAAAAAGTAAATTTACAATTACCCTCAACAAAGTGCAAGGAGTGGTAGCACCTACGCGTTACTACATGTGTGAATACCTAACAGATATATCTTCCAGGTACCAATCTCGAGGACGAAGCATGCAGTATAATAATAATTGAAGAATATATTTGGTTATTCATTAATTCATCAAAATTATTTCTTTTTTTTAGATTCAATTTTTGTATGAAAAAAATGACCAGAAAGTTTAGTGCGGGCTGGCGCACAGTTTATTTACCAAGCATTTATAATTCCGTTTTTGTTCACACTTTAGTTGAATTTTATTGCTCTATTTAATAATTACCATTATTTATCGGAGTTCCTTGTCTGCTAGTTCTCTAACATATTCCAAATTATCACTTAATGTTCCATACAAATATTCGTAGATGTACTGGACTGAAAATGCAAAAATAGATAGAAGTACGAAAAATGTGACACTCTTAGCTTTCATAAAGTTCGAAATAGGTACTTGCTGCTCATATAGTAATGGCAAGAAAAGCGCATACTAACATGGCGGGTCAACGTCTGGCGTTTCGATGGTCGTCTCCTCAACGTATAACGGCTCGAGCACGGGCGGCGGCACTGTTAGGAACACACTGTTAGTTATATGAGATGAAGTTAAAAAGCTATTAGCAATTAGAGTCTCCAGCAGGCTCGAGGTTCCATGTTCGTAGTTCGAGACTTTTTAGTTCCATTTTAAAGCGGCTCGATTAGCACACTAGCGCCGCCAATAGAAATAAATAATTTATTCATTCAGACTACAATCGAAATCATTTAGTAACAGAACAAAATAAGAACGAGTTGAAACTGTAGGTTTAGTAACTAAACCATCGACCAAAAAGGAAGGAAAAACAAAGTGAAATAGTTTCAAGGTCTAGGCCATTTCTTATATCTATACCTATTACAGTTTTTTTTTCTTAAAATATCAAAACTTTTCATCATCATCATCATCATATTAGCCGAAAACCGTCCACTGCTGGACAAAGGCCTCCCCCAGGAATTTCAAAGACGACCGGTCCTGCGCTGCCCGCATCCAGCGGCTTCCCGCGATCTTCACCAGGTCGTCTGTCCATCGCGTAGGAGGCTTTCCTACGCTACATTTCCGGTGCGCGGTCGCCACTCGAGAGCTTTACTGCTCCAACGGCCATCTGTTCTACGAGCTATGTGCCCTGCACACTGCCACTTCAGCATAAAGATTGTGCGTGCTATGTCAGTTACTTTGGTTCTTCTGCGTAAGATATTTATTAACTATTTTATTTAAAAATGATCCTAAAAATGTCGATAGTTTTATCGATACATTTTTATATTAAGATATTTAACCTATCTGTGAGTCGCTATTAAAGTGACATTGACGTTAAAAATATTTTGTCCAATCAGTGTTTTTTTTTATTATTACCCATTATTTATTTAGCTCACTTTTTTCAATTCAATTCAATATATTTATTCAAAATAGGTGCAAACACTCTTTTTGAAAGTCATAAAATAATAATAACAATGTAATTTGTGATGAATCAAGAAATAAACAATAATTAGTTAATAACGTCAAAATTAAATCCTTGATATAAACCAGATTATGTCATTAGAACATGAAAACAATATTACACGAAAAGTTATATATAAAAATCATTGAATGCATTTAACAAGAGTAGGCCAGTTCACACAGACAGCACCCGGTCACGAGTATAACGCGAGACTCAGCCATCGCTCCCATCAACCATATCAGAGGGAAAGGAACGATCCTTCCTCGCACACCGCACCTCACCTAGTTTACATTGTTTTTATTATGAAATATACGGTCTTCTTTTTTCGCCAATGTACAAAACTAATATTTAGTTCCGTTTAAGTATAATACGATGGAAATCAATTACACACATCACTATGGAGTCTTTTCTTTGCTAAGTTTGGATCCGATTCGGCATTCCGTTTTTGTATTGAAACTCAACTACATTCGTATGATTTGTATGGAAACTCGAACTTCTGGCGAACCTTCATTCAAAAATAGAGCCTGGCCAGCTGAGTCGTTGTCACTTTTTTTTTATCTTTACGCTGCCGCTGGCATATTTACCTTTATAAAAAGTTTTTTTTTCGTCATTTATGTTTTACTATCCAGAAAAAAACATTTACAAATATCCCGGCGGAGTCTCTCTTTTTGGTTGGTGGAAGGGCATTTTCTAAGCCCGCCTGGCTATAGCCCGTCAAGTTTGTGCGCGGTACGCCTGCGGTACGGGCGGAGGCGAGGTAGCACGACACAACACGATCTCCGCGAGGGAGCTTGAGGCTAGCGGGGAAGGGCACGATGCTCGTGCACTTCCCCGCTAGCCTCAACCTCCTCCGCGGAGATCTTCCCGCACACCCCGCCTCAGCTGCTTAGGCGTATCGCCCACGAAGTTGAAGGGCTATAGCTACCACCATCTTATCTAAATCTTGTCGCCAAACAACAATATTAACAGCAATAATGTGTTTTAGCTTGAAGATAAGATACCCAGTTCCCCAATGCGTTGGAAAATCTTGATAAGCCCGCTTTCATATTTGGCATCATTGTCACTTACAATCAGGGCTTATCAATTGTGGATTAAAAAAAATGTTAGCAAAAAGGTCATGACTTGCTGGCCAGACTCAAATTGTGTTATGTATGCTTGTAAGTATTTGATCAATGGTGGTGATGAGAGTCACCCATGTACTCGTATATTAGTTGACTGCAGATGATGAACTGTTATACAAGTTGTCTCGTAAGTAGCACGCAAAAAAAATTGTATGGGGACTTGAAGCTTCCTTTTGCTCAATGCATTTTGTTGCAACTACACTGCGTATTTATTTTCTTTATTGGAAAGCTAATAAAATGAGGAATTTATTCCCGTATTTTCTATTTAACTGTTGCATAATTTGTTTCAACAAATGTGTTCTTCATACCAAAACATAAAAATAAATCAAAACTAAAAAACTTGCGACCTATAATATTGTCTACTAAACTAATTGCATTGTACATCCTCTATCACCCACTTGAGTTTTGCGTGCTACTTACGGAACACTGTATAAGCAATCTAACGCACTCAAATTTTTTATAAAATAATATCTATTGATGATCTGTTTTCGCACTGATTTAAATAGCAATATTATTTTCTATATTGATATTCCCAACAAGCAGATAATATTGGTGTGCTGTAAATTTAATTAGATCTAACTTTACGTGGGGATTAAGTAAAATCTACATACAGGGTGTAAAAAAATGGTGTAGGACACGTTAACTGCGGGTTCTACTCGTCATACTGAACAACTTTCCCCAAGGAACTTATAGTCAATTCTCAAAAAAAAAATGGACCCTCCATACAAAAACGCACAAAGTTATTCATTTAGCTGATCGATTTGTTTGATGTTTTTTTTGCGATTTCAGCAAAAATTGTTCATTGTGATTAGTAAATTTTGTTACATCCTTTATATGAAAGCGAAAGGTCACTCATTAAATCACTCATTAAACACGAAATTTCGAAGACTACTGGAAGAAATTTGGCAGGTACGTAGTTAGGTAGGAGACGTCATCTTGTCAGAAAGGATTTTGAGACAGGGCCGAATGAAGGGAGTCTAAAGGCTTTATATGAGAGTCCTATGTTTTTGCTACATAAAAATTAGTTATTCTGGTTCAAAATGTAAAAAAATAATAAATGGGCTTATAAGATTTTTACCACAGGAACTGATTAAGGTGGTCAGAATAAGTAAGTTAATTTTTCAAATTCCTACGGGATAGGTAATAAAGCAGGAACGAAGTCGCGAGCAAAAGCGATGTCCACGCGAGCGAACTGCATACAAAAGCAAGTAGATGACCCAGAATAACATTTTCTGTACAACTTTTGCAATTTTTTTTCGGACTTTTCAAACAAATCGATTAAGATTCCAGCGAAGTTATGCACAAAAGTTTTTCAGTTTCATGAATAGAAGCCCCCTTAAAAATGTGTTCCGTTTAACCCGATAACAAAAGTGTTCTGAAATTCTCTGCTGGTTGGGAAGCGACTGTTTGATTGTGACGAATGTTTTCATGAAACCAAAAATCATGGCTGTACGATTCAAAAAAAGCATTTACTTACATTCGTAATCCCTACTGTCACCATAAAACAACTTTGCGTCTGCTTCTAGGTTCTGTTCAGACCTTTGTTGGAATTCAATTGGAGTGACACCCTCCTGTTGAAATAAGAAATATTATTGTCTATCAAGAAATATTTTATTGTCTCCAATGTTTTTTCAAAGATTGCTTAAAGGGGTTGGGACATTTTTGTATAGAGCCTGGAATAGTGACTTGAAGTATGAAGGGGAACGAACCTATAGCATTGCTACAAACTTAGTTTTTTAGAAATCTTTCTTAAACGATTAAACCTATATATTTGGATAGGAGATGCAAATAAAAACAAAAGAAAACAAAAATAGTAAGAAATAATATTATAAACGGGTTCGTTAACATAACTTATAAACGTCTCCATGGGGCATGGGTCTCTTCCCAAACTTGGGAATGTTAGGCCACAAGCCAGGCATCTCACACCGCTTAACGAATGCCATCTAATGAGAGCAACCGGCATCAATGGCTTAAGCACGCAAAACGGAAGGTAGTGATCGTGCATCACGATCGAGGCAGTCACGCAAGTTGCACTGAGCTATGACCGTTTCAGTAAGTGCCTCCGTAGCTCAGAGGCAAAGTTCACTGGCTTTACACAGGAGGTCGCGGGTTCGATTCCCGGCGGGTCAATTGTAAGACTCGGTTTGGTTGGTGGTAGGGCACTTTCTAAGCCCGCCTGGCTAGCTACCACCATCTTATCTAAGTCTTGCCGTCAAATATCAATGTTGATATCATTGGTGTGTTCCGGCATGAAGATAAGATAGCCAGTTCCCCATTGCGTTGGGGAATCTTGGTAAGCCCGCTTCAATCTTCGGCAACTTCGTCACTTACCACCAGGTGAAATGTTGTCAAGGGTTTACCAATTGCGAATAAAAAAAAAAGTAAATTATTGTTATTTATCAGTTTATTTCTAACCTTTCCAAACATGAAGTCTAAGATAACATTCTTGGCCTTGGAAAGCTGGTTGGATGTGAACTGCCAATATGTGGTGTTCTCCTGGTACACCAGTGCCACAACGTTGTTTGCCCAAGGAACATGATTCTCTAAGAAGGCGCGTGCTTCTGGACTTTTCCTGAGAATTAAAAAAATAACTCTTATTTTTCATTCTCTTAAGCTGTCCACAAATCTTTTTAACTACTAAAACCGGCATTACAGAATTGCTGATTCATTCACTTATGTTCTTAAAAGCAAAAAAACATGTTCCAAGTGGTCTTTTTTAGGGTTCCGAACCCAAAGGGTAAAAACGGGACCCTATTACCCCAGATGAGATACTAGTTACTTCGTAACAGATACTGCACTTCCTTATAAAACGAAAATACCTACGCATTTATTCACCTACTCGTTCCCACTGTCCGACTATACACGGAAACATGGGTATTAAGGCGCTCGACTTAGCGGTCATAACTGCGTACACGGGCGGCGCGCGAATCGCGGCAGCGGGGAAAATCGTTTTAGCGCTAGGGTTGATTCATGAAAATGAAAATGAAAGGTTTACAAGTGATGGTTTTTATTTATTTGATTAGTTTCAGTAATAGTCGTACTAGTTGATCGTACTTAGAATGTGCGCCAGCCTAAAAAGAATTACAAGTTAACTTTAATTTTTGTTTGGTTAAAAAAAATATATGCGCGGTACTAACTAGGTAAATCCTGATTCACGCGTTCTGATTGCGACCCGATAGTACTTTTTTTTAATCCAAAATTGATAAGCCCTTACTTAGGATCATCTCACCTGAAGGTAAGTGAAGATGATTCCGAAGATAGAAGCGGGCTTACCAAGATTCCCCAACACAATGGGGATCTGGCTATCTTACCTTCAAGCCGGAACACATCAATGCTGTTAACACTGATGTTTGGTGGCAAGACTTAGACAAGATGGTGGTAGCTAGCCAGACGGGCTAAAAAATGCCCTACCACCAACCAAACAGACTCTTACAAAGTTGACCCCCCGGGAATCGAACCCGCGACCTCCTGGTGTGCAGAGAATGGACTAATCATTACGGCACGGAGGCGGTTAAAATTTGCTTAACTTAGCTGTTTTTATCGGTACGTCGGTGATTTTTAAGGTTTTGTAGTCAAACTAAGAACCTTTATAGTTTCGCCATGTCCGTCAATAAATGATTAGTTTACGAAATATTAAGTTCTTTGTTACAGTTTCGAAACCACTATTTCAGGAAATCTGAACATGATTTGGAATAGTAGGACACATAATGGATTAACAAGAAAAATTATCACGGCTAAGTAGACTTTCTTAGTTTAAGAGTGATAGTGGACTTACTTATGACGTGCAGTTATATTTGTAAAAAGTTCAACTCCTTACAAAATGTTCAAATCTAAACTGCAAAATTAACTTATTATTTTTTTCTATTTTTTTTATCACTACGGAACCCTACTTTGTTCATGATCCGACACGCACTTAGCCAGTTTTATTAGATCTGTTTTTTAATATTTTTTATTACCTACATACCTAGCACATACATATACTTCCACCACACCACAATAAACTTAGCAATAACTTTAACACTTCCACTTAGCACGATTCTGACACACAATAATAATGATTACCTACCTATCTCGAGGTATCTATACCAACACAAGACACACGGTGTCGGCCCGAATCGCGAGAGCCCCTCCGAGTGGGTCGCTAAGCGTAGGTACATTTTGCGGTAGGTATAGGCGAGTGACGGAGCACTGCTATTACTAAGACTCCACTGTCCGTCCATCTGTCTGTCTGTCTGTCTGTCTGTCTGTCTGTCTGTCTGTCTGTCTGTCTGTCACCAGTCTGTATTACATGAACCGTGAGTGATAGCTAGACAGTTAAAAATTTTACAGATGATGTATTTCTGTTGCCGGTATAACAACAAATACTAAAAATTAGAAAAAGTAAAAGTCTCCATACAAAAAACCAGTTTTTTTTTAGAACGTGAAGAAACTAACGCCATCTAGTATGATGGTACGGAACCCTTTGTGCCCGGGCACAGTATATATATTAGTGCGCAGGTCTGAACTTTACCGGTTTTTATTACACGACTGCCCACAAAAAAGGAGTGAACTGTTTTCAGGTCTGGTGTATGTACTTATATGTTTTTCTTTCACTATATCTTCTAACCGGCTAGATGGATTTTTGAGTGCGTTAGATTCGTTTTGATCCCGCCGTGAAGGACATAGGATTCATTTTATCCAACTTCCCAAAAAAGAGGGATAATGTTTTTATGCAGTCATGCTTTAATTAAATTTTTAATTTTAAGTTATTTAAAAAAAAAACAGTCAAGTGCGAGTCGAACTCGAGTTGAGTGTGTTCAGTTTTCCGTTTTTCTTCCGTGAGAACGCTAAGAATTAAGAATTAATTTCGTTTACGTTTTCCTTTAAAATAAACAATAAAAAACAAAATATTAGAGTCGATAGTTTTGGAGATAGGGGGAGGGTGATACTCAATTTTTGTACAGTTTGCCTAATATCTTTTAAACTATGCATTTTAAAAATAAACAAGTTGAAAGTTTAAAAAAATTAATCCCGCCAACGTAAGCAGACTCTTACACCTGCATATTTATCCATAGGATAAAAATAATACGTAACATTTGATAAATGTTATCCTCCTTTCCTATTTATTTCTCACTTTGGTATTTTGAATTGAAACCACCAAAATAGCGTAGCGTTGCTGTGCATACTTTTTCTCGGAGCCCTCAACCTCTGGCATACATAAATCAACATTTAAAATGAAGTTGATCAGACTTGATGAAAAATTTAAAATAATTTAAGTTTATAGAGGAGGTACTTTGTAGACTGAAAAGAAGAGACAGCTGCCGGCCTTACTTCAAAAGTCTTAAATTATTAACAATGCCATCACTTTACATTTATGAAATTGCTATCTTTACAAAGAATAACCCACATCTATTCAAAAACCCCATGAGTGGGCGTCGACGTATCCAGTTGTGCCCCAGACAAGGTAGAACATCCCTTCTTCAAAATTGTGTGTTAGGAATGGCACCAAGAATATATAACAAACTTCCAGCTGATATAAAAACATGCTCCACAATCAATGACTTTAAGAATAAGCTATTTGACTTCCTCACTAATAAGACATTTTACTCTATTAAAGAGTTTCTTGATAACACTGACACAGCATTCCATTGACATTCTCATATAGGTGATACTTATTATTTGTTATTTTAATCGAGGACATATATACCATAATAATGTTGTTAAAATATATATTTAATATTTAGTTTGACATGATTTATATATAAAAAAGGCATATAAAAAGGTGTATAAGTTTGTTTGACAAGCTTCATGAATTATGATTTTTTTTTTGACATAGTGTATTTGATTCCGTGATTTAGGTTTATTTTAATTAAGATTGTCTTAATTTGTATGCCAAAAGGCAGAACACAGCGTCCAACTTTATTTAATAACACCTTTTTACTGTAACCTGTGATTCACAAATAAATTGATTTGATTGATTGATACTTTATTACAATTTTTTATGGAATAATGAACTACCCAGTGCAGTAAGGCTTTATTTAATAACTCACAAAGTTTCATTAAAATCATTAGAAACATTTTTAAGAAAAATAACTGGATTTGTACGGTTGGTACCTTATTCCCATTTTACCTGGAAAAATGAACTGCATAGTGAAGGATATGTATAAAGTTGTAGGTAACATAGAAAGTTTTAATTAAATCATTGGACCTGTTATTGTCTGTTAGTGTCGGTGGTGCAATGGTTAAGGCTGCTACCTCTTGTCCGGGAGGTCATGGTTCGAATCCTGCCACGTACCAATATGTTTTCGAATTTCGATTTCATATGTACGTTTATCCGACGCTCTTACGGTGAAGGAAAAACATCGTGCGGAAACTTGCACAAGCCTGCGAAGAAATTCTCAGATTGTGTGTGAAGTCGACAAACCGGCACTGGGCCCACGTGCCCACCCTAATTCAGGGTAGGGTAGGCTCGATCCCCTTGGTGGAGACGTATATGAGCTGATATAATTAATTAATTTTACTATGGTGACAACAAGATCATAACAGGATAAATTTGAAAAAAAAAACTAGATAGGTATCAAAATAATATTGCCATAACCCAAATTACACCAAAATCTATTGTTGTTTAGGCACTAGAGCATCGGACGGACACACAGACACACACTTACACATGTATCTACATGCAAGGACTTTTTAGTTTTTAGACTCAATTACCTGGATGGGTAATTGAATGGATCTCCTCATTTCTGATTTGATCCCCAAAAATTAGTGGCTCAACAGTAATGACCCTCCTAACCAGAGGTCCTGGGTTCAAATCCAAAGACGACCAGTATACTAATAAGTTTTTTGAACCCTACATACCTAAAAACATCGTGACGAACTCTGTACATCCGATTCCAAATGTGTATGTCACGTTGCACACATCCAAGGTGAAACTCTAAATACCCTACATGTGAATGGTTGAGATGTGAAATGCAAACCGCTCTCTGTTTCTTTGATAGCACTGTAATTGTGCCACATGATGAGAGAGAGAGAATAAGAAAACTAAGATAAATCATACTTAGCGTAGACAATAGCAGCGCCCGTCAGTACTGTCGCCCCAATCATTCCATAGAGGAACTTCCTTGACTTGTGCGGTTTGTCGGGCGGCGGGCACTTCTCTGAGTAGAACTCCTTCGCGTATCGCCGCATTGGCGAACGGATTACCACAAACGCAGCACATGTTCCTTCTCCTACTTGCCGTTTTATCTGGAGAGATATTGAAGTCAATATAGCATCATTGTAATTATAGTCAATATATCTTCATTGTAATTATAGTCAATATAGCATCATTGTAATTACAGTCAATATATCTTCATTGTAATTATTGTAGTCAATATCATCAGGAGAGATATTGCAGTCAAAACAGCATCATTGTAATTATAGTCCGTATAGCTTATTTCCTTGGTCACATTGCTCATAGACAGCTACAGACCCTCCTAAAGCATATTCTTATGAACAAAGTAGAGGGAAAGATACCAATGTATCATGCTCCAGCCAGGTGGTGTAACCAAACAAAATAACTGCAACTCCATCTGCATGATGTTATTCACACTGCCCCACTGATAGGGAAAGATGGAAGTACCTAACTCAGCCTCTACTACATCTAGTGGACTTGATTCATAATGGTCAAAATCCTCAATTCCTGGGGTCACAACTAAGAACAAGATAGAGTCATTGTCACTTTTTTCTGGTATCCCAATTAAAACCTATATGAAATTAAATATTAAACTAAATTAGCATTGTTAAAAAAAATTAAGGCGTATTTAATATATTTTTCAAGTGAAAATATAGACAATTTTAAAAAACTTATTTGTCAATCACTGGTTTCTTTTTTATAATTTTTAACCGCCTCCGTAGCTCAGAGGCAAAGTTAACTGGCTTTACACAGGAGGTCGCGGGTTCGATTCCCGGCAGGGTCAATTGTAAGACTTGGTTTGGTTGATGGTAGGGCACTTTCTAAGCCCGCCTGGCTAGCTACCACCATCTTATCTAAGTCTTGCCGCCAAATATCAATGTTGATATCATTGGTGTGTTCCGGCATGAAGATAAGATAGCCAGTTCCTCATTGCTTTGGGGATTCTTGGTAATCCCACTTTCATCTTCGGCAACATCGTCACTTAACACCAGGTGAGATGTTGTCAAGGGTTTACCAATAGTGAATAAAAAAAATAAAAAAAAGACTATTCAAATGTTAAAAAGTGATGTCACAGGCCCAAATAAAAACAAATAGCCCCAGTACTAATTTCAATTGACAATTAAGAAATGAATTTAGTTAGTATTGTTATTAAATTACTTTTTACAGTATAAACTCCTTATACTGTTACCAAATGTTTTTTTTTTATTTACACACCTTATTTAGTTTTCTTTATCATTGTAAAAAACTTGCTCTAGTGGCATGGCAACTTATCATGCGTGCAACGCAATATGATAAAGCATTTGTCCCTTTCAAATGTTTAGCTAACGAAAGAGACACAAAACAAACTTTAAAATACGTCCAGACATTTATTTGACAGGAGACAAGGATAGAAATATTCTAATAGCTATGTTAGACGGAGACAGAGGGGGAAACTTTTGGCTCGGTGACTAATTTTTGGCTTTCTTTTATATATGATCTAAGGTGCAGCCCTTGCTTTATGACCTTTTCTAGACAAGTGACAGTATTATGAAGTTTTTCTTTGTATATATTTTATATCAGGGCAGCTGCTACCTTAGAGGGAAAGTTGGATCAAAATCAAAATTAGATTGTAGCTCTTCTTACCTTCGATTAATGATGCTTATCTAAAGACGAAAGCAGTTCATATGTACCAAAATAATTAACAATATCAATAACAAAAGCTTTTGGCTAACCCTATGAAGATAGGGTACCTACTAAAAATACATTTCATTTCTTATTTCTTGGGCAGCGGCATCCAAAAGGTGTGGCAGATAGTAACATTAAATTTCCTTTAAAAATGTACCGAAAAATCAGGTTATTTATAAACCAAAATTTTCACTCACTTCCCTTCCACTTCAACTATTAATAAGTTCCCTTTCCTTTTGTTATTATTATGCTGTAACAGACAAGCAGCTTATAATAACCAGTGATTGAGAAAAAGAAATATTAAAATAAGTTTTTTTAAATAGCCTATATTTTCACTTTAAAATAAGTACCTTTTCTTTTTTAATGCCAATTTAGTTTAAAATTTTAAATTCATATAGATTTTAAATGGGATACCAGAAAATATTCCAAGTCCACACTAAACTGTGCAGCAATAACTTGTAGTCTGTTTTTAAGACTATACACAGAGGGGGCATCAACCACGTTCCAGATGTTGTGCAGTAAAATGCAAAGTAAAATAAAATGTTATAATTTCAATAGAATTTTCAAATTATGCTCTGTCTTTGCTCATGTTTTTCTGTAGGCATCCTCCCTCTGTCAACTTGACCCCCTCAGCCTTTTTAAATATCCATATGCTTTGCAAAACAGCCAGTACCTTTATTTTTTCAGTTATATCATAGTCACAGTTTTATTACTCCTAAAATTTTGCCTCCATTCCTCTAGGAATTGAATAATGTTCAAAAAACAAAACTTCATTTGTATGGAGTGCACAAGGAGTATACATAGACTCCTCTTAATGGCAACACCTTTTTTTTTAAAGCTGGGCACGCTCCTGAGCTAAGTAGTGCCAAAAAATTTAAGCCAAATTAGGTCAGATGCAGAAAGTACAATGGTAATTTTAATCAAAAACTTCCTATAACTTTTAGTAACAATTTATGACTAGACAAGTGAGGTTACTTACTAAGACTTAAAGTACCTTAGTTAGTCATAAAAGCGAAAATTTTTAGCAAGGCTTGGGAAACTCTACTGCTTCAAAAGTTTTAGGTTATTTATGAAAATGACGTTATCAACGTTATGTAAGGTACAACAATACAAGTGTTTAGGTCAACAGTAACCTTCAAAGATAGCAAGAGGAAGGTACCGGAGAGAGCCTAGAATCTCTGAAACCTATTTTTAGCCCTGAATAAAACGTATAATCAACAAAACACGCGAACAACTGCAGAGTATCAAAATTTGTATTGCAACTATAAAATCCTCCTTTCATACCCATTTCATCCAATGGACTGTATTTTAAGTAAAGCAGCAGTTAATTACTTACCATTAAAAGGTTTGCATTGGCCAAATGGTTTGTAAATTTTAACATTTTCGACACGAATCTCTTTCACTTCCACTTGGGCTGTCAAATTACCAGAGACTAAAGAAAATAAATATAGAGTGAGTGGTGACATGACATCAGACAACACAGATTATGGAACGCATTCGCTATTTTCCCTCGGAATATCTATGGTTCATACAATAGTTTCGTTCACTCTGAACCATTCATTCATTCGTTCATCTGTCAGCTCAGGCGCGTATTTTGAATTTTGATGTAATGTACCTAGGGCGGGAATATTGACAACATAACCTTCAGCGTTGCCAGAAGGTTACTCTTGTAACCTTTGAGGTGATTTTTGAACTGCATTGGTTACTTTTAGGTTACACTAATGAAAAGGTTACTTTTAGGTGATATTTCGGAATTTGTAGAATTAACTTTTAATTTCTTACATAAAAGCATGCAACGTGAAACGGAACGCTCGTTTTAGAAATCATAGCCGTCTCACGTTGTACTCTTTCACACTTACACCACTTGTATCTCGCTCCGCTCCTCATTCGCGCGATCAGTCGGATCGGATCGGCTTCATTCCTCATTCGTTCGTTGTTGTTCGTTTGCTGTCGTCAAGTCGTGTCACTGTCAGTCAGTGTCAATGTATGATGTATGTCATGTACTCATGTCATGCGCGTGCCTGTGTCCGTTGCCGCCCGCCACTTTACTTACTTACTTTGTTTGTTGTCACCGAAAGTTTAGTGTTTGTGTTTTGTGATTATTATTACAATACTGGGCTCGACTGTACAATAGGGTCTATCGATTTGGCAGTCCGCGATTTTTTTGGTAAGAGATAGGCTTTAGCTGAACATCCATACCAAATTTCAAGGTTAGGAAACCAGCGGTTTTTGAGTTATGAATTTTTAAAAATTGTATTTTTAGGTACTCTTAAATTGTTGTTTTGTGAGTTTATGTAGGACCAAAGATGACTTATTGTTGATTGTATAAGCGGGGGCGGGCGGTTGGGAGTGGGGGGGGAGGGAACCCTCCCCTAGAAGTTGGAAGTTAGGAGGGGGGTAGTTTTTGAGAAGATGAAAAGGTCATCCACTTCTCTGACGGCGAAAATTGCTACCGCTTATTACAAAAAGGTGTAAGTCAATTGGAACCCCGAGATTCATAATGTGGGGTCCGCGTAGCCCCCGCCACCCATTTAAAACCCCCAAAAAACCTTCAGGATCCGAGGGGGATGTGGGAGTATCAGGGCGGGGGGAAAGCACGCGGAGCCGACTTGAGGGCGGAAAAACTCTGGGGTAACAAATCGAAAACCAGGGGGTAATCCGTCAAGGTCAAGGTCATTTCAAGGTCAAGGTCTAAGTCAATTGGAACCCCGAGATTCGTAGCCCCCGCCACCCATTTAAAACCCCTAACAAACCTTCGGGATCAGAGGGGGATGTGGGAGTATCAGGGCGGGGAAAGCACGCGAGGCCCGGACCCCTAACGGGGGCGTAGCCCCCGCCTCCCATTTAATTTAAAACCCCAACAAACCATCGGGATCCGAGGGGGATATGGGAGTATCAGGGCGGGGAAAGCACGCGGGGCCCGGACCCCTAACGGGGGCGTAGCCCCCGCCTCCCATTTAAAACCCCCAACAAACCTTCGGGATCCGAGGGGGATGTGGAAGTATCAGGGCGGGGAAAGCACGCGGGGCCCGGACACCTAACGGGGCGTAGCCCCCGCCTCCCATTTAAAACCCCCAACAAACCTTCGGGATCCGAGTGGGATGTGGGAGTATCAGGGCGGGGAAAGCACGCGGGGCCCGGACACCTACGGGGGCGTAGCCCCCGCCTCCCATTTAAAACCCCCAACAGACCTTCGAGATCCGAGGGGGATGTGGGAGTATCAGGGCGGGGAAAGCACGCGGGGCCCGGACCCCTAACGGGGGCGTAGCCCCCGCCTCCCATTTAAAACCCCCAACAAACCTTCGGGATCCGAGTAGGATGTGGAAGTATCAGGGCGGGGAAAGCACGCGGGGAACGGACCCCTAACGGGGGCGTAGCCCCCGCCTCCCATTTAAAACCCCCAACAAACCTTCGGGATCCGAGGGGGATGTGGGAGTATAAGGGCGGAGGGAAAGCACGCGGGGCCGACTTGAGGGCGGAAAAACTCTGGGGTAACAAATCGAAAACCAGGGGGTAATCCGTCAAGGTCAAGGTCAATCAGTTAAGGTCATTTCAAGGTCAAGGTCTAAGTCAATTCGATCCCAAAGATTCGTAATATAACTTTTTCGTAGATAACGCGGGTCCGACTTCGTCGACAACTCAACACTGTAGGAACAGTGTGGTACGAGGAGTTCAAAATGGAAGCGGGAGCGAGCGAAGCGAGCTCGGACTTTCGGAACACCCTGACTCGGATCCGTTAGTTTCGGAGACTGTGCTGGGAGGCGAGCTTAGCTCTAACTAATAAAGAAATTGAAATTTATATTTAGTATGTATCAATATGAATAAATCAAGAAATGCGGGCAAGTCATAGGCAAGTGCTCAAATACTCATCGATGTTTCTGTAAGTCAATACAACTAATATTCTATTCTGTCAACTTTTAATACCTTTCCAGTAAAAAAATATGAAAGTTTATTTTTTATACAAAAAGGTTACGGACTTTTTGGCGGGAATTTGTAGCGTTCAGTGTGTCATTTTTCTTTTATTATCCGAAAAATTACATTTAGTGGTTTTTGATGTATAATATTGATAGTGTATTTATCAGTGAAGGATCATATAAGTGTTTCTTGTGTAGGATAATGAAATAAAAGTGTGTATACTGTGTTTCGAGTTCCCACAAGAAGTCCGAGCAAGCTTTAGCAAAAGTGCTATCATTTTGCTAGAGTATGTAGGTTAGGTTAGTTTATAGACAATAATATGATGTCAACGTGAAGAAACTACTGAAAATTACTGAAGACGTGAATTCTACAAGTGAATATTACTGAAAAACATATACTGAAGACTACGCGGTATGGCCAATGAGCCTTAGCCTGCCCTAAAAGGGCGAAGAAAAAAAAAACACAAAAAGGTTACATTTTTTTATATTTCAGGTAATTTCTGACAAGACCAGTCTGGCAACACTGCCTATCCTATGATGAATGATTGCATAGTTGGATTCAATTCAAAGAGAATATAATAAACTACGTTTTAAACGTTTTTGTTGGATTCACTTTGCTTCTTTGAATGTCGCTTTACGAGCTTAATTTGGTGATGAGACCATAAGGTAGACATGGAAACTTGGAAAGAAAGACTGCGCCGTGCTATGAGTGTGTTAAAAGGGAACCGAAAGCTTCGCACAATGACATTCGCTCGTAATACAACAGCGTGTGGCGGGCGCTGCACCGCCTGCTGCGCTGATGTAGCACCACGGAGATGTTTGCGGCGGCGGAGGAGGGGCTCGCATGCACGGCTTGGCGGCTTCAATGTGCTGCACGGCATAGAGCGCCTACGCACAAACACCCTACTTAGTGGTGCGGGTTGTCCGCAGCTGTATGGCGAGCCTTATAGTGTCGTGTCGTGACTGACGGAGCTAATGTGTTGTGTTTGTTTTTTGTGGGTGATTTCTAGTTTACTGCTACCTCTAATTAAAATCTGGGAGAGGACACACCACTCCCTCTTCATTGCCGCCGTCACAACTTGAACAGCATTCCTATCTTCCGGATTGAGGTAAGATAGCTAGATCCATCAAGCTCTTTCCGTAAGATTTATACTGCATGCGCTAAACTACCTGAGTTATGATACAGCCAGTGCTGGCTCAAGCTCATGTAGTGCTTGGGTACAATCAGTACCTATCCTGGCGCCGCTTACTTTGTTAGGTACAGGGGTGTCTATAATATGGCAGACTGATTGCAAAAAAATGGCAAATTAATGAGCAAGTGAAATGAGGCCAGAATTTTTTCGTTATGTTAGTCCATGTCCAAGGGATTTTTGGAAAGTTGGAGAAAGTAGACTTGGGGGATCTCAGCTCCGCCGTTATTACTGGACATGGTAATTTAAATAAATACCTATTTGCTCTAGGTATCATGCCCACTATGAGTATGTAGAGTTGCAGAACGCTGAGGCGACTGCTGCCCACATCCTACTGGACTGCAAAGAGCTAGCACAGAACAGGGTCATGCATCTCGGTGAACTGAGATTGCTTCAGGAAGTCGTCTGCAACCTATGGGGGCTACTGGAATTCTTGGAGGAGCTTCGCTGGCAGTGAAGCTGCAAAATAGGTGCATTGATCACATGGTTGTGGAAACCAGCACACCCATAACTGATGTTCTCAGGATGACAAAGAGAAATAAAAAAGGGAGTTACAACAAATACGAATGAAATTTTGAATTTTGTTTGGTGTTTTTGATATAAATGAAAACTATTTGGTGTTTAACCATAATGGGTGTATAACTATGGCTTTTTTAATTAAGAATGTAGGCAAAGTTGTTCTAATGGCTGTGACAATAGGAACAAGTTTATGTGTTTGTGTCTTTGTTGTAGTTGTACCTGTAGCAGTTGATAATGGCCAATTTCTACAACACAATAGATTGCAGGACTGAAAAAAGAATATCAGTAGTCTGTACCAAGGTAAAAAGGAGCATTAATTATGTCACATAAAAATAAATTCAGTAGCCACCACAGATCAGAGATTATGGCTGCAGGCGCACTCACTGAGCAAACAATCACTCCAGAATATCCTTAGACAGTAATTTTAGCAGCCATTCTAGTCATGCAATTCACTAGAAAGTTGCCCCTTTTTTGTGTAAGCTGTCGTTAAGCCATTTCACGTAAGTGGCAATGATGCCAAAGATGGAAGTTGGCTTACTAAGATTTGCAAACGCTATGGGGAACTGACTATCTAATCTTCAAGCCCAAACTCATCTATGCTATAAGGCAAGACTTAGGTGGTCGTAGCTAGCTAGGTGGGCTTAGATAATATCCTTCCACCAACCAAAGTTAAACACCGCCGGGATTCAAATCCGAAAAACCCTTGATGTGAAACTAAAGGAACTAACCAGTATAGCCTTACCTTCCCGAGTTTGGGAAGAGACCTGTGCCCTAGGTGTGGGGAGTTTATTTAACAATGGTGCATAGAGGTGATAATATTATCTTCTACCTCTACCACTGATTTGACTCCACCAGGTGAGGTAAAAATAGTTTGCTGTTGGTATTTCAGGGACTAAATGCTGTAAAAATTAATCTGGATTAATTCAACATTACGAGGCTTGCTATACCAGTCCTCAGTCTTATACTTATGAAGGCACATGGTCAGGAGCAGATTGGACATATTGGAAAACATTACCATCACTGGCCGCATGGAAGAAAAGAGGAGTAAGAAATATTTGCTATGTTTCACTAGATTGTTGCCTACAATTTTATACAGTATATATTAATTATTGTGTAGGGAGTTCAATATATTCTCGGTATGGGCACAGTATATATATTAGTACTAACGTACAGTATGGACACTCCCTGCCGCTCTCTAAATTCGACCTCACCCCCCCGTCACTCAGATTGGATGTAGATTGGGTACCAAACGTAAAGGACGAGCTACGCAAGCGCGATAAACGTCACTTATATTCACTTTGCGCGCCGCTGTGATTTCGTACACCGGAATAAAAAGCAACTAGATACCGAACGTAAAGGACGAACTACGCATGCGCGATTAACGTCACTTATATTTACTTTGCGCGCCGCTCACCGCTCGACGCCAATAGGCGGCCGCGGCGTCTCAGCATGCCTCGTATCATGATTGGCTGACCACCAATATTATACGACCAAATCTAAGAACAATCAGTTCCTATGAATCTTCATACTAGCTGTATCTTTTTTTTTAGAAATGTAGTTCCTTTATGTTTTTCATATGTCAGATGTCAGTTTGTTATTGTGGCTTGTGAGATATTTTGTTCGTGATGATTGTTTGTAATAATTTGATTAGATGGTGTGAAAGTATGAGTTGTATAGAAATATCTAGTGGTGTGATATTATAAAATGTGATCTCGGAATTATAGATTGAGATTGACTATTATTGTAGGTTGCTAAATGATATTGTTTCACGGACAAAAGCTCCTGTGTTTGAAGAACAAATGAACAATGTTATCCATGTAAGTTAATTAATCATGTAAGATAACTGTTGATTGTTGCTTGCAGCACAGTATATATATCTTGCAGTGTGCATGCAGTAAATAACTAACAAATATTTCGTGACCAATACTGCCGGTGTGATTCAACCCTACCTGCATTCTTGCCTATAGATACGTCAGTTATAATTATGTATATCATTTCTCGCTCGTTTGTATGGAGTGTCCGGGGTGTGGTATGGGTATGAAAAAAAAAGTAAAAGGTCTTAAAATTATTTTATTTTTCAATATAGTCTCCCATAATTGATATGCATTTATTTGATCGCTGAGTTAACTTTGATAAACCCTCAAAATTTCCTTCTGTTTGTCCTCAAAATGTTCATTTACTGCAGCCTTCAAAGATTCATCGTCCTCATATCGGTTCCCACGCAGGTCTTTTTTAAGGTTTCGGAAGAGAAAATAGTCACTAGGAGCCAGGTCTGGACTGTACGGTGGGTATAATTTCTTGATACCCGCAGTCCTGTATAGCAGCCTTAGCAACTCGAGATGTGTGAACAGGTGCATTGTCATGTAGAAGCAACACACCTTTGGCTAGCTTTCCACGTCTTTATTGTTTGATAGCATCCCGTAACTGATGCAATAGAGAAGCATAATATTCTCCAGTAATATTGACTTTATTTTTTTTATAAGGATTCCTTCGTAATCTCAAAATACAGTGGCCATTATCTTTCCAGCTGACCGAATAACCTTGAATTTTTTTGGGGGAGCTGTACCCTTAATATGCCATTGCATAGATTCTTACTTTCTGGATCATAATAATGAACCCAAGTTTCATCTCCTGTCACTATTCTTTTGAAAATGTTATTGGGTTCTTTGCCACACAACTCTAAAAATTCTTTAGAGCAGGCCACATGCATTTGTTTTTGAACCGGAGAAGCATTCGCGGCACCCATCTTGCAGAGACTTGACATATTGAAATGGTCATGAATAATTGTATGTATTCTCTGCTAACGATTTTATAGTCACCCAAAGGGCAATGGAGCGTGCTATGCTCGGAGTTTCTCTGCGTGATCGAATCAGAAACGAGGAGAACCAAAGTAACCGACATAGCTCTCAGAATTGCTAAACTTAAGTGGCAGTGGGCGGGGCACATTGCTCGTAGAACAGATGGCCGTTGGGGCAGTTAAGTTCTCGAGTGGCGATCACGCACCGGAAAACTTAGCGTAGTGCAGGCAGGCCTCCCACTCGGTGGACCGATGACCTGGTGAAGTTCGCGGGAAGCCGTTTGATGCGGGCAGCGCAGAACCGGTCGTCGTGGAGATCCTTGGGGGAGGCCTATGTCCAGCAGTGGACGTCCTTTGGCTGATATGATGATGATGATTTTATAGAGACTCGAGCATCTTCCAATATCAATTTCTCGACTATATTGATATTTTCCTGCATAGTCGCCACAGGTTAGTATCGTTTCATCTAAAAAGCAGCTGGTCTATGTAGCATCTGGTCTAAAAAGTAGCTCGTCTATGTAACAATAAATAAATGAGCGAGCGATGTTAGGTTCAGTCAGGTTTGATTGATTTAACAGTCAAAGAGCCTCGCGAAGCCACCTCCCCACCCTGGGTACCAAAATACTTCGAAGCAGAAGAAATCATCGGAAGATTAGACCAGTTGCTCTTTAGGCGAAAAGCATTTTAGACCAGGTCAAGTGTGTTAGAGACGATTTGGTTTTTAGACCAGATGCTACATAGACCGGCTGCTTTTTAGACGAAACAATACTAACCCGTCGCCACCACACTTTGACCAGGGCGGGGGGTCTTCTTCTATGATCTCTCAATGGATAATGAAGGAGAAGTATCCCCATAAACATCGTCCATTTCTGTTTTTATTTGTTGCTGAGTTTTTCCCCTTTTTGTAAGGAACTTGATTACGGCTTGGTGCTCCAATTTTGCCAACATTGTAAAAATCCTTCGTTCTCACATATATACTTGGGAATAACAAATAAATACTTCGAATGTCATAGATTTTCGCATTTATAATACCAATGAGTACTGCTGGTAGCATAGGACTGGTTTTAGTGGAAATTCTGCTTGATTTCTTTGTGCTAAGATGATGAAAAAAGTGTCGGTGGCTCAACCGGTAACAACTTGGTCCTTCTAACCAGAGGTACCGGGTTCAAATCTGGACGTCCAATGTACCAATAAGTTTTTCAAAACAAAAAGGAAAACATCGTGAGGAAACCTGCACACGCCTGCGAAGAAACTCGAAGTCGACCAACCTGCACTGGGCCCGCGTGGTCAACTAAGGTCCAATTCAGAGTAGGCTCGAGCCCCTCGGTGGGGACGTATATGAGCTGATATGATGAAGATAATGATTTGATACATAATGTATAGATTGTAGGGTTTCATACCAGATAAGACCTTTAAATGGCTGTAGTGTATATGTTCCTGATTACCTTTTGGGAAGAGATGATAATTAATTGAGGGCTAACTAATGAGCTGAAATTTTTCTTGTATATGTATAAAGCTTGTTCAAGGAGTGATAAATAAATTGTTTGTACGTCGGCGTCGTTGTATCTCCTGCAAAACAATCTATCTGTACATGTATATGTGGTACAGTATCTTAGGCAAATCTAGAGCTCTGTCTGTCCAGCAGTATGTATTTCATGGGTCTAATACTTTGTGCAAATACTTGGCATATACATTCATTCGGTTCAGACTCACAATTGGGTGGTTTTATTTGTTTTACTTTAGGATTAGTACTGCACTTACTGGCACAATTTCTCAGTACATTTTCATGCAGAGAAAGGTTACCACAGCCCCAAAGAACAGTAAGGATACTACAAAGTGCTGTCGTCAGTGTTGCCAGACTGGTCTTGTCAGAAATTACCTGAAATATAAAAAAATGTAACCTTTTTGTGTTTTTTTTTTCTTCGCCCTTTTAGGGCAGGCTAAGGCTCATTGGCCATACCGCGTAGTCTTCAGTATATGTTTTTCAGTAATATTCACTTGTAGAATTCACGTCTTCAGTAATTTTCAGTAGTTTCTTCACGTTGACATCATATTATTGTCTATAAACTAACCTAACCTACATACTCTAGCAAAATGATAGCACTTTTGCTAAAGCTTGCTCGGACTTCTTGTGGGAACTCGAAACACAGTATACACACTTTTATTTCATTATCCTACACAAGAAACACTTATATGATCCTTCACTGATAAATACACTATCAATATTATACATCAAAAACCACTAAATGTAATTTTTCGGATAATAAAAGAAAAATGACACACTGAACGCTACAAATTCCCGCCAAAAAGTCCGTAACCTTTTTGTATAAAAAATAAACTTTCATATTTTTTTACTGGAAAGGTATTAAAAGTTGACAGAATAGAATATTAGTTGTATTGACTTACAGAAACATCGATGAGTATTTGAGCACTTGCCTATGACTTGCCCGCATTTCTTGATTTATTCATATTGATACATACTAAATATAAATTTCAATTTCTTTATTAGTTAGAGCTAAGCTCGCCTCCCAGCACAGTCTCCGAAACTAACGGATCCGAGTCAGGGTGTTCCGAAAGTCCGAGCTCGCTTCGCTCGCTCCCGCTTCCATTTTGAACTCCTCGTACCACACTGTTCCTACAGTGTTGAGTTGTCGACGAAGTCGGACCCGCGTTATCTACGAAAAAGTTATATTACGAATCTTTGGGATCGAATTGACTTAGACCTTGACCTTGAAATGACCTTAACTGATTGACCTTGACCTTGACGGATTACCCCCTGGTTTTCGATTTGTTACCCCAGAGTTTTTCCGCCCTCAAGTCGGCCCCGCGTGCTTTCCCTACGCCCTTATACTCCCACATCCCCCTCGGATCCCGAAGGTTTGTTGGGGGTTTTAAATGGGAGGCGGGGGCTACGCCCCCGTTAGGGGTCCGTTCCCCGCGTGCTTTCCCCGCCCTGATACTTCCACATCCTACTCGGATCCCGAAGGTTTGTTGGGGGTTTTAAATGGGAGGCGGGGGCTACGCCCCCGTTAGGGGTCCGGGCCCCGCGTGCTTTCCCCGCCCTGATACTCCCACATCCCCCTCGGATCCCGAAGGTTTGTTGGGGGTTTTAAATGGGAGGCGGGGGCTACGCCCCCGTAGGTGTCCGGGCCCCGCGTGCTTTCCCCACCCTGATACTCCCACATCCCACTGGGATCCCGAAGGTTTGTTGGGGGTTTTAAATGGGAGGCGGGGGCTACGCCCCGTTAGGTGTCCGGGCCCCGCGTGCTTTCCCCGCCCTGATACTTCCACATCCCCCTCGGATCCCGAAGGTTTGTTGGGGGTTTTAAATGGGAGGCGGGGGCTACGCCCCCGTTAGGGGTCCGGGCCCCGCGTGCTTTCCCCGCCCTGATACTCCCATATCCCCCTCGGATCCCGATGGTTTGTTGGGGTTTTAAATTAAATGGGAGGCGGGGGCTACGCCCCCGTTAGGGGTCCGGGCCTCGCGTGCTTTCCCCGCCCTGATACTCCCACATCCCCCTCTGATCCCGAAGGTTTGTTAGGGGTTTTAAATGGGTGGCGGGGGCTACGAATCTCGGGGTTCCAATTGACTTAGACCTTGACCTTGAAATGACCTTGACCTTGACGGATTACCCCCTGGTTTTCGATTTGTTACCCCAGAGTTTTTCCGCCCTCAAGTCGGCTCCGCGTGCTTTCCCCCCGCCCTGATACTCCCACATCCCCCTCGGATCCTGAAGGTTTTTTGGGGGTTTTAAATGGGTGGCGGGGGCTACGCGGACCTCACATTATGAATCTCGGGGTTCCAATTGACTTACACCTTTTTGTAATAAGCGGTAGCAATTTTCGCCGTCAGAGAAGTGGATGACCTTTTCATCTTCTCAAAAACTACCCCCCTCCTAACTTCCAACTTCTAGGGGAGGGTTCCCTCCCCCCCCACTCCCAACCGCCCGCCCCCGCTTATACAATCAACAATAAGTCATCTTTGGTCCTACATAAACTCACAAAACAACAATTTAAGAGTACCTAAAAATACAATTTTTAAAAATTCATAACTCAAAAACCGCTGGTTTCCTAACCTTGAAATTTGGTATGGATGTTCAGCTAAAGCCTATCTCTTACCAAAAAAATCGCGGACTGCCAAATCGATAGACCCTATTGTACAGTCGAGCCCCAGTATTGTAATAATAATCACAAAACACAAACACTAAACTTTCGGTGACAACAAACAAAGTAAGTAAGTAAAGTGGCGGGCGGCAACGGACACAGGCACGCGCATGACATGAGTACATGACATACATCATACATTGACACTGACTGACAGTGACACGACTTGACGACAGCAAACGAACAACAACGAACGAATGAGGAATGAAGCCGATCCGATCCGACTGATCGCGCGAATGAGGAGCGGAGCGAGATACAAGTGGTGTAAGTGTGAAAGAGTACAACGTGAGACGGCTATGATTTCTAAAACGAGCGTTCCGTTTCACGTTGCATGTTTTTATGTAAGAAATTAAAAGTTAATTCTACAAATTCCGAAATATCACCTAAAAGTAACCTTTTCATTAGTGTAACCTAAAAGTAACCAATGCAGTTCAAAAATCACCTCAAAGGTTACAAGAGTAACCTTCTGGCAACGCCTGGTAAAAAAGTAATTGTGTCTGTTAGGAATAACTCTCTGTATGTTAACTCAAAGGTTGTGTGTGAAGTCGACCAACCCGCACTGGGCCCGCGTGGTCGACTAAGGCCTAATCGCCCTGATTCAGGGTAGGCTCGAGCCCCTCGGTGGGGACGTATATGAGCTGATATAATAATGTTATCAGTAATCACACCAAGTTTCATGCTTGTATTATGTATTATCATTTTTATGATAGAGCAAACTAAACCTTTGAAAAACACGTTTCTTGTATGGTTACCCTTTGTTTGGGTAGGGAACCCTAAAAATGAATTTTAATAGCTCTGGAGACTTATTATTTCTTTTTATTTAGGTTCCACACAGTCTCACGTGCCTTCACGGAGCCCGGAAGTAGTTGGCAACCTGCGAGGCTACTGGACTTCCTGGAGTAACCGGGCTGTCAGTGATGCTGGCCACTCACATAAAATGGATGCATTAATCATCATTTATATATATTTTACTTCTATTTTTTAATAATTGACAATTAATGACTAAGACATGTATTTTATAGCTTATGAATAAAGATACTAAATAAATTCTTGAGTTGATTTTATGGCCTCCCCATAGACTAGAATTGGACAGGTAAGGTATTTTTCATTTGTAAAATGCATGAAAACTTACAATATGTGCTGGTTTCCACGCCACCCAAGAGGTACAACAGTCAGTGCGTTTTTTTTTATGTGGTGTCCCCATTCTGAGTATACATGTAACTGTGAAGGTCGCGGGAAGCCGCTGGATGTGGGCAGCGCAGAACCGTCGTCGTGGAGATCCTTGGGGGAGGTCTATGTCCAGCAGTGGATGTCCTTCGACTGATATGAAGATGATGATGTAAACTGTCATAACATCTTACATACCTACGCAGAACAGGCCTAGTCCACTTGAAGAAAAATGTAAAAATAAACCATAAAAAGATATTTCCACTTAGTAGGATAGTATTGACATCATTTTGTGGATCAGAAATTGTGTGAAATCTTTGCTATTTTAGGTTTGTAAGTAAACAACAGTTGTTGTAAATAAGTAGAAACAGGCTGCTGCCTTAGTATTTTGAGGCAGTTAGCATCTACACACATGCACGGCAGCAGTCCTACATGGGCATTAATTACAAAATATTATTCACTAGATAGCATTTCTTCTATAAACGCACTTAGAATTTCTTCTACAAAAACTTATTCTTTTGGTATTTTAATCCATTTTCAATTTAATATTTTATTAAAATCTCTAACTTAGATCGTCAAAGACACATGTTTAGGTGCCACATAAATCAGGACTAAAAGATCCATCAATGGATTTTAGTGGACCTAGGGCATGATCTAATTCATAAATTCGACTAAAAGTTATAGATCAATTTAATTTTTGACACATTGTACAAAAGCATTCATTTGTCTCTTCGTTATGGAACATGGAAGTAATTTAAAAGCACAAAAACTTATTCATTTGATATTTTAATTAATATTTTATTAAAACCAATAACTTAGTTCGTCAAAGACACATGCTATTTGACACATAAATCAGGACTAAAAGATCCATCAATGGATTTTATTATGATCTTATTCATAAATTCGACTACAAGCTACTAGATCAATTTAACTTATGTCACCTTGTATGTAAGCATACAGGTTTCCTCGTTATGGAACATGGAAGTAATTTACATCGAAAATTATGTATCCTCATGATTAACCCATTCAAAAATAAGCAAGGTAGCCAACATAACTAAGTAAGAAGTTGACTGCTGCAATTGCTGCATACAAACTAAAAAAGGAAAGGTCATTGGGCAGCATAGTATGAAACCTATACCCACGGCCTACAGAAAAAAAATTAGGTAGGATGTTTAGATAAACGTCTCTAGTTCACGAATATATATGTCGCATTAACGTAGTTAATGGGATTCAAGCCAAAAGCTTAAAAAAGAAAAATATAATATTGAGGTTAAAACTTTCGTGTTAGCAACGTGACAGAACGTCCTTAAACGTTCTTGAGGTAAAAAAAAATAGATGGAGCCTATTGCTAGTGAAAAGCAGAGTTGTACAAATCGATGGAGCCTCTTGCTAGTGAAAAGCAAAGTTGAAAAAATGGATGAAGCCTCTTGCTAGTGAAGAGCAGAGTTAAAAAAATAGATGGATCCTCTTGCTAGTGAGGAGCAGAGTTGAAAAAATAGATGGAGCCTCTTGCTAGTAAGGACCAGAGTTGAAAAAATCGATGGAGCCTATTGCTACTGAAAAGCAGAGTTGTACAAATCGATGGAGCCTCTTGCTAGTGAAGAGCAGTGTTGAAAAAATCGATGGAGCCTCTTGCTAGTGAGGAGCAGAGTTGAAAAAATAGATGGAGCCTCTTGCTAGTAAAGACCAGAGTTGAAAAAATCGATGGAGCTTATTTTTAACTCTGGTCTTCACTAGCAAGAGGCTTCATCCATTTTTTCAACTTTAGTCTTCACTAGCAAGAGGCTCCATCTATTTTTTCATTTCTGCTCCTCCCTAGCAAGAGGCTTCATAGATTTTTTAAACTCTGCTCTTCACTAGCAAGAGGCGCCATCGCTTTTTTTCACTCTGCTGTCCATCAACAAGAAGCTTCATCGATTTTTTCAACTCTGCTTTTTACTAGCAAGAGGCTCCATCTTTTTTTTCAACTCTGCTCTTCACTAGCAAGAGGCTCCATTTATTTTGTCAACTCCGTACTCTACTAGCAAGAGGCTCCATCGATTTTTTTAACTCTGCTTTTCATTAACAAGAGGTTCCATCGATTTTTTCAACTCTGGTCTTTACTAGCAAGAGGCTCCATCACTTCTTTTTACTCTGCTCTTCATTTACAAGAGGCTGCATCGATTTTTTCAACTCTGGTCTTTACTAGCAAGAGGCTCCATCGATTTTTTTATTTCTGGTCTTCACTAGCAAGAGGCTTCATCCATTTTTTCAACTCTGCTTTTCACTAGCAAGAGGCTTCATCGATTTTTTTAACTCTGGTCTTCACTAGCAAGAGGCTCCATCACTTCTTTTTACTCTGCTCTTCATTTACAAGAGGCTGCATCGATTTTTTCAACTCTGGTCTTTACTAGCAAGAGGCTCCATCGATTTGTACAACTCTGCTTTTCACTAGCAATAGGCTCCATCGATTTTTTTATTTCTGATCTTCACTAGCAAGAGGCTTCATCCATTTTTTCAACTCTGCTTTTCACTAGCAAGAGGCTTCATCAATTTTTTTAACTCTGGTCTTCACTAGCAAGAGGCTCCATCACTTCCTTTTACTCTGCTCTTCATTTACAAGAGGCTGCATTGATTTTTTCAATTCTGGTCTTTACTAGCAAGAGGCTCCATCGATTTGTACAACTCTGCTTTTCACTAGCAATAGGCTCCATCGATTTTTTTATTTCTGGTCTTCACTAGCAAGAGGCTTCATCCATTTTTTCAACTCTGCTTTTCACTAGCAAGAGGCTTCATCGATTTTTTTAACTCTGGTCTTCACTAGCAAGAGGCTTCATCCATTTTTTCAACTGTGCTTTTTACTAGCAAGAGGCTCCATCTATTTTTTCAACTCTGCTCCTCCCTAGCAAGAGGCTCCATCGATTTTTTCAACTTTGCTTTTCACTAGCAAGAGGCTCCATCGATTTGTGCTTCACTAAAATTGTTTTATTTACGCATTTATATATTTTTTTTACATTTTATTCCCATGGTTTTTAAAAAAAAAAACTATTTGTAATGAAATGTGGGTTAATACTTAACAATTTTAAACTAATTTGGTTTTTGTAGGATAACTTTAGTTAATCGGGTCAGATTTTGCACAATGACCTTTAGCCCAATGACCTTTAGCTTTTTTCATTCATTTTTCACCCAGTTTCTTTCATATGACTAAGTTAATTAAAAAAATAATAATTGCAGTTAATGACAACTGTTAGTAGCTAACAATTCTTATAATTTAAAATAATAGTTAACGGCAACTGTAGCTAACAATTATTTTAATTTAAAATAATAGTTAATAATTTAAATAACACCTAATTAATTATTTGATACTAAGGTAGCCACAGTCTTACTGACATAACCATCAAACTAGGAGGTTTAACCCTATGAGCGTCTCAAGGATGAGATTCGCACTGCTGTTTCCTGAGCACCACACTCAACTAAATTACCTTGCATAATAGGGCATGAAAGTAGCAAGGTTACAATATATTTTTTTATAGGAAAGCTGTACAGCATTCTCAATAAAAAGTCATTTCGACTTCTGCACCTTTAGCTACTAAACATTTCAGATGAAATTTTTCTTTACATCTGGCACACAAGGTCATAATAACATTTGTAGCTTCCTTTCTGCATATATAGTAGACCTTATCTACCACGCTCCTATTCCATTTCTCACATTTATTCCTATAATTGGGGTCAGCTTCAGAATGGCAACACTTCGGACGTAGACGAATACTGCTTAGGGTAAAGTGATTCTATCTATCCTTAAATTTTTGGCTTCTCTTCTAGAATTTTGCCAATGTCATGTCAGTCATGGGAGTGACACTTCGGCAGATAGCCGGTTTTGCGGAATTTAGATTACCATTCATCTGTGCCATTTATATAGTTTTGGGCGAAGACTCGACTTGGGTGATGTCAATACAAAACTTATTCCATACACATGAACTTTGCAAAAGCGATAGCAAACACGTCGCAGTTGTAACCTTGTGGAGTAAGTGTTCTGTGGTTGTAACCATCTATCATATTTGTTGTGTTCTGTCTGACACACAATCTGTTGTGTTGCCTAGTTTCAATTTTTGAATTTGTAAAGTGACGAGTCATACTACTCACAACAGAGATGACTTCTTTGTATGGTTCCTTCTTTGTACGACTCAGAGAATCATAAATAATAAGCACGACGTGTCCACTGTTGGGTTCAATAGCACCGGCAACGGCAATGCAAACCCAGTGATTATTGGTCAGATGACATATTTGCGCAGCCGATCAAAACCACGAGGATGTCCTCACGAGCCTGGGATCAGACAGATCGGAGACGAGCGCTTCGACAGCTGTCTGACGGCACATAAGCTACGAAACAGGTAGATAATCCAGCTACAATGTCACTGTATGTCCACTGAGCATCAAGGAGCATATAACCCCTACGGTACTGAACATGTAATCACTACATTTTATACAGTATGTCGGAAAGATTCGAAAAAAAACCTCAAGACAAACGTAGTTTATTATATTCTCTTTGAAGACAACTATCCACAGAACACTTACTCCACAAGGGAGCAACTATCTGTTGACTTGACAACTTGATCAGTGTTGCCAGGTCCATTAGAATAAAATCAGAGGATGCGACTAAAAAAAAACAGGAGATGTATGGGGAAATTTATCAATCAGAAGATCATCATATCAGCTCATATACGTCCCCACCGAGAGGCTCAAGCCTACCCTGAATTAGGGCGATCAGGCCTTAGTCGACCACTCGGGCCCAGTGGCTGGTCGACTTCACACACAACCTTCGAGTTTCTTTGCAGGCGTGTGTAGGTTTCCTCACGATGTTTTCCTTCACCTCAAGCAATCGGTAAGAATATACGTATATAAAAACTCATTGGTACATTGGCCGTCCAGATTTGAACTCGACACCTCTGGTTGGAGGGACCGAGTCGTTACCGGTTGAGCCACCGACGCTCTTTTCAATAGTCTGATAAGACATATCTGTCGAATAACTCTATTAACTGAAGAATACATCTATCTTTGCTTTGGCCGCCAGAAAAGTGCATTATGCCAAGGGCCTACCAATGTGAATAATAAAAATAGTTATTTGTTATACAAGAGTGCAAAGTAGCTTTTTAACCGCGTGCTCAATTTTGAGGACCGAGCAAGCGAAGGAGTCAAAATTTGAATCACGAGCGCAGCGAGCGATTGAAAAATTAGAATCCTGAGCGTTAGCAAGGGAATCAAAAGAGCACGAGGTGAAAATCTTTGCACTCGAGTGCAACACGTAACTTTTCATTCCATCTCAGCGAGGAAATTACTAAATGGAAAAAAAAACATTTGCGCATTACAAACAGTTTCAGTCAATCCTGTTGGCGTCAAATAAACTTCCTCGTCGCTAGCATCAATCATTTTAGGTTTTTCACTTGTTTTCAAGGTTTTAACAATATGACGTAAAAAGAAAATGGCACGCGCAAAGCAAATTAAAAAAAAAAGTACACCAAGAAGGTTCCAAGTCTGAGCTTTTAACAAATTAAAAAAGATTGTATGATAAATTCGGCACCATGGAGGTAGAAGTCAATAGGTATAATAATGTTTTGAATTCACGATGTTCTAAATTCAATTTACTTTATCATCTAAAAACGGCTTTTGCACTCAGATATTTACTTTATCCTCTAGCGAATAAAAACGGCTTTTGCACTTAGATATGTAAGAGCAAAAATACGATTTCCGAAATGGGGAGGGGGGGGGGTTGAAAAAATAATTATTCGATAGATGGTTTGACGTTCAATATATAGTAGTATGTTCTCTTTGGTTAAGTAATTTGGTTAGTACTTTGAAGTTGTTTGTTTCTTCCATGCATTTTTTTTATCTTTCCCTATTTCTCATTACGTTAGACATTTGTCTTTATAATTTCAATATTTTTTTTATATATTTTCAATACTTCATGCACGCACTGACTTCGTGTTTTTAAACTTTGGTTGTACAATTATAATGGTATATCGTCGTCTAGTTCAGTGTTAGGCGTTCAGGTGTGAAAAAATATGAGAAAATTTGTTTAGGGTAATTTTTGTAAATATTACTTAATCTAGCTAGGGTAAATGGGGACTAAGCTTGGGTAAAGTGAAAACTGGATCTGGCAACACTGCTTGGTGTTATCAAGTTCAGCGATGCGAGATCTGATTTTTCGGTGATCTACTGATTTTCCCAAAATTCTACTGATTTACTGATTTGAACTGTAAGTCTACTGATTTTTTTTTCAGATACTAGCTTTATTTTAAAACACGTGAAGTAATAAACAACAAATTTTACTCCTGTAACTGAACCTCAGCAGTAGCAAAATTTGCCCAACGCTCTCTTTTCTGTACCTTTACGCCACGGACGCGGCCAAAGCACATTACCTTTATAGAACACCCTACTTAAAAACTAGCCCGCATCCACCGGCTTCCCGCGATCTTTAACAGGTCGTTGGTCCATCAGGCGAGAGACGTCCACCGATGGACAACGGCATCCCCCCAAGGATTTCCACAACGACCGGTCCTACACTGCCCGCATCCAGCGGCTCCCCACGACCTTCACCAGGTCGTCAGTCCACCGAATACGAGGCCTGCCTACGCTACGTCTTCCGGTGCGCGGGTTTGAGAATTTCGCTGCCCCAACGGTGTACTTATAATAGTGTTTTTGCACATTGGTACAAGACAATATCTGTAAAATGGTTTTTTAGCTTTTTCCATGGTGTGAATAGCTTTTAAAACTATCAATCTGTAGAAAATAACCAAAAGTAAGTGTTAAACTTATAGTGAACGAACACTGGTAGTGGCTGGTCACGTTCAAACAGAATAAATTTAAGCGATATTTTTTCAAAATAATTAGAGCATTTCCAACAGTATTTATATTTTTATCTATTTAATAACTATGTAAAAAATAAATCATCTCTAAAGCTTAGGCTTTTGAAAAAATCAAGAAATATACAATCATTAATATATTCCTGTTTTATTGCATATTCTTTTTTTATTACTCGTTTTTTACCGTCTGTAATTGACATCTCATAGATGACACCATGCTTCAATTTTACATTTCTTTCTCAACTAATTTATTTTATAGTGCGCGTGCTCTGTTGATCTATTTACTACACCTCACTTTTTCTGTAATATTTTTTATTTTATTTCCATGCGTTATGTATTATTTTGGATATTTATATTTTTAACTACTAATCTACAGTTATTTACCTAACTATAAAATAAGAGTAAAACACGTAATAACTGAGACACCGCAACGCGTGA
This sequence comes from Coleophora flavipennella, assembly GCA_947284805.1. Classification (NCBI taxonomy): domain Eukaryota; kingdom Metazoa; phylum Arthropoda; class Insecta; order Lepidoptera; family Coleophoridae; genus Coleophora; species Coleophora flavipennella. The sequence continues at coordinate 6,714,836 of OX369309.1, read as the reverse complement.
CTGGATCAACTAGTTATCTCGTACACTTGGCTAGCGTGATAAGAACCCATTTTTTTTTACCTTAACACAATTCAATAGAAGTGATTATATTACTTACCAAGACAAGGCAATCGGTCTCGACGCCGCAGACAGTGTGGCGCCAAAGCGTTCCGCGAGGTTTCGATAAGCAAAATATGCGTCAAATAGATAGCGCCTTAAGCCCAGAATAAACAAAATTGATTTCATTAATTTAGTTAGCAATAGTGTAAATTATTGATTTTAAATATTACGTTTTTAATGACGGCACAATAGATTACCTTAAATTCTATAGCGTTACAATGTACATGCTCTGGATTATTGTTGCGATTACCGCATATAGAAATAACGACATTTCAACAGTTGCTGTGCGAGTGATAACACTCCATATTTGTTAATAAATGCCACAATTCATTCCTATTTGAAGCTATTGGAGAGAATTAAGTCATCGCTGAAACTCGTTAAAACTAAACGTGACAATAGTTAGTGCAAAATAAATTTAATTATATCGAATAATGGCATACAAAGACCTTGCAAATTGTCGTAAACCATGAATAACAAATTCAAAATAACCTCTTAAAATCATTCACTTGTTTCTCTATGCCGGTACTTATAGAACATCAACATTTTTCATCATAATATTATGTAAAGTTGTTCTTTGCTACCATGCTATTATTTACTGATAATATATTGAATATTGCCATGATTTACACTCTAAACAATAATAATACTTCTATTTTAAATCATTTTGATTCATCTTTCTTTCTTTAAATGCATTATATCTTTTAATAATAACTCTGTAATAATATATCTATGTATACACTTATAAAAAGCGTCGATGGCTCAACCGGTAACGACTCGGTCCATCTAACCAGAGGTACCGGGTTCAAATCTGGACGGCCAATATACCAATGAGTTTTTCACAAACTTACGTACATATCATTACCGATTGCTTTAACGGTGAAGGAAAACATCGTGAGGAAACCTGCACAGGCCTGCGAAGAAACTCGAAGGTTGTGTGTGAAGTCGACCAACCCGCACTAGGCCCGCGTGGTCGACTAAGGCCTAATCACCCTGATTCAGGGTAGGCTCGAGCCCCTCGGTGGGGACGTATATGAGCTGATATAATAATAAATACACTTATAGCGTGTATACACTTGCCGTATGGCTCCCGGCTTAGAATAGGGCCATCCTATCTCATCCAATAGGTGTCGTAAGAGCCGACTAAGGGACTCAAACCGGAGGATGGGCAGCAGCGTCTTTCCGTGACTTGCAGCCAATCTGCAACACTGCGATCGCCAACCCGCCTGCCAAGCGTGGCGATTACGGCAACACCCCCCAAATGACCGACACAAATATAAAACGGCCCCTAGTCCCCGGCGGCCCCGCTATTCCTGGCTCCGGTAGCGGTTAAGGTAACGGCGGGGCATGGGGTGCGAAGAATCCCCGGCAGATGCCAGGCTACCAAAATAAAAGACCTCTGGCCCTGGCAACCTACAACACGCGCACACTGCGAACCGACGTAAAGTTAACAGAACTCGAGGAAGCATTGAGCAGGTTACGATGGGACATCGTAGGATTGTGTGAAGTCCGAAGAGAGGGGAGGACACCATAATCCTTAAATCCGGAAACCTGCTCTATTTCCGGGAGGGCGACCAACTGTCCGAGGGTGGTGTCGGGTTTCTAGTCCACAAGTCCCTCATTAACAATGTGGTCCGGATCGAGAGTGTTTCGACGAGGGTAGCGTACCTTATTCTCCGAATTACCAAACGGTATTCGCTGAAAGTTATTCAGGTTTATGCACCGACCGCGCAACACTCCGACGACGAAGTGGAGCTCCTATATGAGGATATCTCTAGAGCTCTACATAATAGCTCCCGGACTCAATACACCATTGTTATGGGGGACTTTAACGCGAAACTGGGCAAACGAAGTGATGGTGAGCTGAGAGTGGGGCAATTTGGATATGGAGAGAGAAATGCACGTGGCCAGCTGCTGGCCGACTTTATGGAGAAGGAGGGCCTCTTTATGATGAACTCCTTCTTCAAAAAGCCTAAACAGCGAAAGTGGACATGGTTGCATCCCAATGGCGTAACGAAGAACGAGATCGACTTCATCTTGTCGACAAGAAGGCAAATATTCAATGATGTCTCTGTGATCAACTCAGTCAAAACAGGAAGCGATCACCGAATGGTAAGAGGCACATTGAATCTAAAGACCAAGCTAGAAAGATGTCGACTGATGAAGTCCACACTCCGACCAGCGCCCATTCAGCTCCAAAACCCCGAAAACTTTCAGCTCGAGTTGCACAATCGCTTCGAATGCCTAGGAGACTGCGAGAATGTGGACGATTATAACGACAGGTTCGTGGAAATTGTCCAAACGGTCGGGTCTAAGATTTTCAAAACTCGCCGTTCAAACAGAACCAAAAAAATCTCTGACTTGACCAGCAACCTCATGGAAGAAAGACGAAGATTGGTTTTGCAGTCCTCTGAAGACGCTACTCAGTATCGGCAACTAAACAGGCAGATCTCTAAGTCTCTAACTCGCGATTTGCGCCACTATAATACAAATTGTATTAAAGAGGCGATTGAGAACAACAAAGGCTCAAAAGTGTTCGCGAGAGATCTGTCTGTTGGTCAAAGTCAACTGACCAAGCTGAAGACTGAGGACGGCAGGATCATATCGTCTAAGACTGAGTTGCTGGAAGAAGTTGAGAAGTTCTACGGACAATTGTACACGACCACACGTCTGCCTGTCAGCGATCTGGCTAAAGACCCAAGAGCTAGACTTACCCGACACTATACCGAAGATATCCCGGACGTCAGCCTGTACGAGATTAGAATGGCTCTTAAACAGCTTAAAAACAATAAGGCACCGGGTGATGATGGAATTACGGCTGAACTTCTGAAAGCAGGTGGAACACCGGTACTTAAAGCTCTTCAGAAATTATTTAATTCCGTTATACTTGAAGGACAAACGCCTAAGGCATGGCACAGAAGTGTGGTCGTGCTTTTCTTCAAAAAGGGCGACAATACCCTGCTGAAGAACTACAGACCCATCTCACTTCTGAGCCATGTCTACAAACTGTTTTCGAGGGTCATTACGAATCGTCTCGGACGCAGGTTTGACGACTTCCAGCCTCCCGAACAAGCCGGTTTCCGAAAAGGATTTAGTACCATAGACCACATACATACGCTGCGGCAGATTATACAGAAGACAGAAGAGTACAATCAGCCACTATGCTTGGCGTTCGTGGACTATGAGAAAGCCTTCGATTCGGTCGAAACCTGGGCTGTGTTACAGTCTCTCCAGAGGTGCCAAATTGACTATCGATATATCGAAGTGCTGAAGTGTTTGTATGAAAACGCCACCATGTCGGTTCGCCTCCAGGATCAAAACTCGAAACCTATCCAGCTGCAGCGAGGGGTGAGACAGGGAGACGTTATATCTCCGAAACTGTTCACCGCCGCCCTGGAAGATGTTTTTAAGCTTTTGGACTGGGGTGGACTCGGCATCAATATCAACGGCGAGTACATCACCCACCTTCGATTCGCTGACGATATCGTGGTCATGGCTGAGACTATGGACGACTTAGGCACAATGCTCGATGGCCTCAGTAGAGCCTCTCAACAAGTGGGTCTTAGAATGAACATGGACAAGACGAAAGTTATGTCAAACGTCCGTGTCATACCTGAAGGTTGGAGGCTCTACACTCAAAGTTGTTACCGAATATGTATACCTGGGACAAACAGTCCAGTTAGGTAGGTCCAACTTCGAGAAAGAGATCAATCGTCGAATCCAACTCGGCTGGGCAGCGTTCGGGAAGCTTCGCAATATCTTTACGTCCCAGATACCGCAGTGTCTTAAGACCAAGGTCTTCGACCAATGTGTGTTGCCAGTGATGACGTACGGAACTGAGACATGGTCGCTTACTATGGGCCTCATAAGAAGGCTCAAGGTCACCCAAAGGGCAATAGAGCGTGCTATGCTCGGAGTTTCTCTGCGTGATCGAATCAGAAACGAGGAGATCCGTAAGAGAACCAAAGTAACCGACATAGCTCTCAGAATTGCTAAACTTAAGTGGCAGTGGGCGGGGCACATTGCTCGTAGAACAGATGGCCGTTGGGGCAGTAAAGTTCTCGAGTGGCGACCACGCACCGGAAAGCGTAGTGTAGGCAGGCCTCCCACTCGGTGGACCGATGACCTGGTGAAGGTCGCGGGAAGCCGCTGGATGCGGGCAGCGCAGAACCGGTCGTCGTGGAGATCCTTGGGGGAGGCCTATGTCCAGCAGTGGACTTCCTTCGGCTGATATGATGATACACTTATAATAGTTTACTATTAGCTATCATTACGATCTTTGCTACAATGCTAGTCTATACTGCTTTGCTAACCTTGCTAACTTTGCTAACCCATACTACTATGCTATACCATACTTCTTATTAATCATTAGTACTAATAGTTAACTTTGCTGTCTCAAATTTTATTTATCGTATTACTCGTATATCTAATTCTTATTATAATCACCCTCACTACTTGATTCATCACTTTCTTTCGAATTCTTAAAGACCAACCAGGGGTATATTTTATCCACTGGGTACACTCCCTTATATACAGGTTTACCTTTCTTCCGAGTAATAGGAGTATCCTTTACTTCGTATCTGTCGTTGGGCAATACTTTAGTAATACGATATGAGCCGCAACATTTAGGTACTAACTTTTTACTTTTCCTCTTTTCAGCCACTTCACGCTCGACTCTTATTAATTGACCTACATCAAATATACGAGGAGCACTGCGAGAACTATCAAATTTTTGTTTTTGTTTGATCTGTGAACTAACAATTTTACTATGCGCTTCGGACCTTAATTCCTCGACATTAAGTGGACTACAATTTTCATTACTAACAACTAATTTAAGTCTACTTTCACTTGCTCCAGTAAGTCGAAGACCGAACAATAGTTCAGCGGGTGTTTTCCCTGTCGACTTATTTAAAGTATTATTGAGACCCCACTGCACATTAGGTAAGTATTCGTCCCACAATTTTTCGTCCTTTCCCTGTATCATAATTGTCAGTGCATCCAAGACCGTGCGATTATATCTTTCAATTTGGCCGTTTGCCCTAGGAGTAGCAACTGCATTTAATACGTGATGAACTCCCTTTTCTACGATCTAATCTTTAAATATCGAACCGGTAAATGCAGTTCCTCTATCTGTGATTAACCTACACGGAACGCCAAATAAGGCGAAGTAGTCTCTAAAAACACTGACTGTAGTTTTAATTAGTATCGCGACCCATTCGCGATACTAATTTAAGTTTTATTTCATTAAAAGCACTCTCTTGTTCTTGTCCCCATTTCCAAGGAGCATCCTTCTTTAACAACATGGACAGAGGCCGTGCGATAACAGCATAATTTCTAATTAATTTCCGAAAAAAACTTGCTAAGCCAAGAAATTGTCTGACATTGTGCACATTTTTAGGTGTAGGAAACTTATCTACAGCTTCAATTTTTTTGACTCCCGGTTTTATTCCATCAACGGTCACCTCAAAACCTAAAAAGTCTATTTTTGTTTGAAAAAAAAATACATTTTGGGAGCTTTAATGAGAGACCAGCATTTTTGATGCGTTCAAGTACTTGTTTTAGTTTTTCGAGGCCTTCTTCAAACGACGTTGATGGAACAAGGACATCATCCATATAGACAATGACAGAATTAAACCTAAGTTTGTCAAGAACTTTGTTAATGATCCGTTGGAATACCGCTGGCGCATTGGTTAGGCCGAACGGCATTCTATTGAACTCAAACTGCCCATCAGGGGTGACAAATGCAGTTTTGGGCTTAGAATCTTCTGTAAGTTCAATTTGGTAATAGCCAGAAGCTAAATCGAGAGAGGTATAATATTTAAAACCTGCCAACCTATCCATTTGGTCTTCAATTATGGGCAGAGGGTAGTGTTGCCTTATTGTTTTACGGTTAAGAGCTCTATAATCGACGCACAAGCGTTTGTCTCTAGTTTTCTTTTGCACTAAGATAATTGGACTTGCAAAAGGTGAACACGACTCCCTAATAATTCCCGTATCTAGCAATTCATCGGTAATTTTTCTTACTTCAGCTCTTTCAGAATGTGACAATCTGTAAGGTCGATAAACTACAGGCTCACTATCGTTTAGTTCGATTGTCATTTTCTCAATACTTGTGCATCCTAACTCACTTAGTGAGTTTGCAAAACACGTTCTGTACTGGTCAATTAGATCTAACAAGCGGCATTTTTGTTCATAGTTTATGTCAACCCCTACAAATAAATCTTCTAATTTAAATGGTGTGAAAATATTTTCTGACGTGTCAATTTTGTTTACCCTTTTATCCTCTTCATTTTAATTATTTTTATCATTTCGCCTCTACCTATTTTTTCATGCCTGTACATCGTAAAAGTATCATCACTGAAATTGTGTAACAGTAACATTCCTGACCCATTATTCAAGGAATATAAACCTTCTTCTAAAAAATATTCATTTTTTGGCTTGCAACGATAACCACCATTTACAAGTATAGGACCCGTGAAACATTGTGAATCGTAGACCTCTACATAATTTAATCCTGGTTTTATGTCTATACCAGTCGATATTCTTAATTCAAATCTTGTATACTTGCTTTCATCCTGAGATATAATCAAGTCATCAGCAGTTTTAATAATACGTATATTAGGAAGTTCAGTAAAAGACTGTCCTATTAGTACTGGGTATTGTAAGAGATGATCTGGTACTACAAACAAATTTATTTTAACGTTAATTTTCTGCAATTTGACATCAGTAAAACAATTACCCAATGCCTGGACTTCTGCACCCCCAAAACCTGTCATAGTTAATGATTCATTACCCAAAACTTCCGAAACTTCTCGAGCATCGCTTAGCCTAATTAGCGAACAATCACTTCCTTAATCTATGAAACATGTTTTTACCCGACTGCGCCAGAAGGAGGGTTATGTTTTTCGAGAGTATGTATGTATGTATGTATGTATGTATGTATGTATGTATGTATGTTTGTATGTATAATTGTTTGGCACGCTCTGCAGCCTGAACGGCTGGATGGATTTTAGCTTGAGACGTGTCGTTAGATTCGTATTTACTGTGAGAGTGACACTGGGTATATCAAAATAAAAAAAAACAAAATGGCGGATTTTTGGCGCCAAGTTCAAATGTTTGACACGCTCTGCAGCCTGAACGGCTCGATGAGTTATAGCTTGAGGGTTGTCGTTAGATACGTTTTTACTGTGAGAATGACACTGGGTATATCAAAATAAAAAACAAAATGACGGATTTTTGGCGCCAAATTCCAATGTTAGGCACGCACTGCAGCCTGAACGGCTCTATAGATTTTAGTTTGAGGGGTGTCGTTAGATAAATATTTACTGTGTGAGTGACACTGGGTATATCAAAATAAAAAAAAACAAAATGGCGGATTTTTAGCGCCAAATTCAAATGAACTCATTCAATAATAAAACTAAAAAAATGAATAAAATAAAAAACGGTAATTTTAAAAAACTAAAAAACCCGCCTGCGGTTCTGTGTAATTTGGAAATGAAAAACCCTAAAACAAGAAAGTCGTCATACCCGATTGCACTTAACTTAAGAAAAATTGCAGCAGTCGGGACCCATTCTAGAAATGGAGGCTTAGTGAATTGAGAGCACATACCTATATTACATTGCAGATTACTCCAATATACTGACTAGACGGCTGACTTTCTAGAATGGGTCCCGACTGCTACAGTTTTTCATAAGTTAAGTGCAATCGGGTATACCCGACTGCGCCAGAAGGAGGGTTATGTTTTTCGAGAGTATGTATGTATGTATGTTTGTATGTATAATTGTTTGGCACGCTCTGCAGCCTGAACGGCTGGATGGATTTTAGCTTGAGACGTGTCGTTAGATTCGTATTTACTGTGAGAGTGACACTGGGTATATCAAAATAAAAAAAAACGGTAATTTAAAAAACTAAAAAACCCGCCTGCGGTTCTGTGTAATTTGGAAATGAAAAACCCTAAAACAAGAAAGTCGTCATACCCGATTGCACTTAACTTAAGAAAAACTGTAGCAGTCGGGACCCATTCTAGAAAGTCAGCCGTCTAGTCAGTATATTGGAGTAATCTGCAATGTAATATAGGTATGTGCTCTCAATTCACTAAGCCTCCATTTCTAGAATGGGTCCCGACTGCTGCAATTTTTCTTAAGTTAAGTGCAATCGGGTATGACGACTTTCTTGTTTTAGGGTTTTTCATTTCCAAATTACACAGAACCGCAGGCGGGTTTTTTAGTTTTTTAAATTACCGTTTTTTATTTTGTTTTTAGAAAACTTTTTAAAATAAATTAGTAATGAAATTATTGGTGGTAAAATTTTACAAAAACATTACTTGTCTTTCGATAGAATCATTATTTGACAGTTGTCTGTAGTACCAATATGTCCAGAATGTTTGTTGACGCTAGCGCCATCTCTCCACGGGCGGAGACAAACATGAAAGAGGCCTGTGAAAGAATCCTATAGACTCGACTCAATCTCTGCGCATACAACCGGCATTAGATTCTTTTTTATCATTGTAACTATTTAATATACGTTTAAAATCACAAATAAACGATTTATTGGAATTACCTCGACCTATACGAAGATACGAACCCCAACATTGGTCCTTTGCGACGGATTTTCTGGACTGGGACCGGGAGAGACGACTACGCGCCTACGAAGTTCCAGACTACGAGATTCGGTCAGAGGTTTTCATTCCTTCCTATCCCGATTCCTGTGCTTTCGACTGTTGTCTAATACCGTGTTGTGATTTTGGCTTTCCAGTGCAATTTTAAATACCAGTTGTGCAGTTTACGGTGTCAATTCAGTTACGCGTCAACTCAAAAGCTCAAGGTTACCTTTACGTGAGTACCCTTTGTGTTCCTTTTGAGACCCCAAAATGAGCGTAGACCCAAAAAACCTTCCGGGATGCAAACATCAGACCTTAATGAGCTTAAAAGGCAACGCGGCACTATAAAGTGCCGATTAACTGGTTTTGAGAAATATGTATCCAAAAACGAGTTGGTAACGTTAAACGAATCCCAAAAAGTCGAATTTCAATTACGGATGCAAACTGCGACCACTATTTTTGAGCAATTCAACGAAATCCAGAGTAAAATTGAGTTTCAGGTAGATGAGCCTGATCTTGATAGCCACTCTTCTTCTTCTTTGCGTGTCGATGACAAATCAAATCATTCCGGCCCAGAACTTAGCCACTTGGAATATAGAGAAGAATTCGAAGACAGATACTACAAGATCATGGCTATTGCTAAATGTTTATACGAAAAAGATAAAGATCTAAACAGTTCTGTATGTATGCAACCTACGATAAATAAAAAATCTATAAAATTGCCTGATATTAAACTACCTACCTTTGATGGTTCTTATGATCGCTGGTTGGAGTTCAGAAACTCCTACATTTCCATGATCCATAAGCGCGCTGAACTTGATTCAATTAAAAAATTTCACTATTTACGCTCATCTGTCACTGGTACTGCCTCACAGGTTATCAGTGCACTCGAATTCATTGCCACTAACTACACTCACGCCTGGGAGCTACTTGAGACTAAATTTCATAACGAAAGGCTATTAGTTCACAATCACGTCAAGTCCCTATTTTCGATGCAAAGCCTTAACAAAGAATCGCCTTCGCAAATCAGAAAGCTAATAGATACCGTATTGCGTAATCTGCGTGCTTTGAAAACGTTAAACGAGCCTACCGAATTTTGGGATACGTTAATTATCTATGGGAAATATCTATATAAATAGCTTCATCTCTATTCAATATTTTCGTTCTCAAATTGATAGATCTGTCACCAAATTGATAGATCTGTCATCAAATTGATAGATCTGTCATTAAAAATACGTGTGGCACTCGGGGACTGCCGCGGCAAAGTTATTGCATGGTAACAAATCGAAAACTAGGGGGTAATCGGTCAAAAACAATAAATAAATGAGCGAGCGAAGCGAGCGATGTTAGGTTCGGTCAGGTTTGATTGATTTAGCAGTCAAAGAGCCTCGCGAAGCGAGGCTCCCCACCCTGGGTACAAAATTACTTCGCAGCAGAAGAAATCATCGGAAGATGACCCCTAACGGGGGCGTAGCCCCCGCCGCCCGTTTCGAACATCAACAAACTTTCGGGATCCGAAGAGGATGTGGGAGTATCTGTAGGTCACCTTTGTTAGTAATTTTAGGCATTTATTTGGTGACAGATCTACTATTCTGAGTACAAACTATATTATTTATGAAATATCAATTTTTTTATTTAGTGATCGAAGCTATTTAATTGACAATCGTTAAAAGACTTTTCTGGTGATAAATCTTTTTTGTTTGATGACTTTACTTTGGTGACAGATCTACTATTTTGAGTACAAACTATACTATTTAGGGAATTTCATTTTTTTTATTTAGTGATCGAATCTATTTAATTGACAATCGATAAAATCATACCCATTATCTATTTAATAGTGTCTAAACTTGATTCGTCCACGGAACGCGAGTGGGAAAATCAAAAAGGTACTATTGCTTCTGGTTTGTCGGGTGATCGCTCTAAATACAAGTTAAAACTTGATGATTTGTTAACTTTCCTACGAAATCGCGCTGACATGCTGGAAATGATTAGTCAGAACAAAGGTTCGCACACAAAACCCTCCACTGAAAATAAAGTTTCTCACGAGCCTAGAAAACATTATTTTCAACCGCAAACTAATCATGTCCACAGCTATGTTACGACTAAATCGAGTAAAATTAATAATATGAAGCGAGCCTCATCCCAATGCGTAATGTGTAGCGGTAACCATGCTCTGTTTACATGTAGTTGTTTCTTGAACTTGCATGTTAAGGACAGGTGCAAGTTAGTCGAAGATAAAAATCTTTGTCGCAACTGTTTACGTTCGGGACACTCAGTTGCTGAGTGCATATTCGGGCCCTGTAAGCAGTGCCAAAGTAAACATAATTCCTTACTCCATACTGAGAGTAACGAAAACGGCAATGTGCCCTCCTCTTTAGCTACTTGACCAAGTCAGTACGAGTCTAAGGATCGTGTAAACGCGACACACACTACTACGTCGACAATTATGCATTCGGTGTCTAGTAGTTATAGCGTGCAATCGGATCAGCTGGTTGACGCGCACTCATCACCAGTGCATCAGTCGGTCCTACTGTCCACTGCGTTAGTGGAGGTCTCCGATAATAACAATGTTTTTCACACAGCGCGGGCGCTTCTCGATAACGGCAGCCAGCATTGTTTCATAACAGAAAAACTTTGTAAACGATTAAATTCGACTTTAATACAGTCCACTGTTCAGATTACAGGTGTAGGACAATCGGTCTCTCACTCTAATCACACATGCGATTTAACTATGCGATCAAAAGTAAACGATTACTGCAAACGATTTAAATGCTTTGTTTTGCCGCGCATAACTTCTAGTTTGCCGTCAACAAACATCGATAGACGTTCTATACGTATACCAGATAATATGCCTTTAGCTGATCCCACATATCACGTGCCTTCAAAAATCGACTTGCTGTTAGGGGCGGATATTTTCTGGGAACTGTTATTGGATAATAAGATGCGATTACCACAGGGGCCCTACCTACAAAATTCGAAGTTAGGATGGTTAGTTTCGGGACCTGTTTATACGAATAAATTACAATCAGATAAAATCCACTGTAATTTCACTCAAACGATTGATACCCAGTTACGTAGGTTTTGGGAACTAGAAGACGTACCTAAGTCCGACCGTATTTTAACAGTAGACGAACAAAAATGCGAAGACATCTTTACCAATACGACTAAGCGCGAAGAGGATGGTAGGTTCTCAGTTCGCATGCCTCTGAAGGAGTCAGCTGATGCTCTCGGTGACTCACTGATGATGGCAAGGAAGCGCTTTATCTCGTTAGAGCGTAAATTAGACTGTTTACCTCAATATAAAAAGATGTACATAGATTTCATGCGTCAATATCGTGACTTAGGGCACATGACACGGGTAGAAGAGTACGGCCAGCCTCATTACTTTCTTCCACACCACGGTGTGTTCCGAGAGAGTAGCAGCACCACAAAATTACGCGTGGTATTTGATGCAAGTGCTGCTACTACATCAAATAAATCTTTAAACGATATACAGTTATTTATTTATTTTATTTATTTATTTACCAATTTTAAAACAAAATACAAAAATTTTTATCATCTAGCACCATTAAACCTGAATGGTTTGTCTAGGTGCTCAACAGTCGTCTACGAGCTATATACTTATAAAAACAAAAGAAAAAATATACATATCGTCACTGGAAAGGAAAAACCTCTAAAGCGACATTTTGGCCAAAATGAGTTATATATATGGTTCGATAGCATTTTTTTTTCTGCGTCGATCTATGTAAGTTTCTAAGCATTCAGAGCACTTTTTTGGCGCTTTAGTATATCGAAAATTTGTGAATTTTCTCAATTCTTCGCCCTCTACGCGACTAACGCTGATAGGGCCTGCTCTTCAAAACAACATATTCTTGATTCTACTGCGTTTCAGGCAACACAGATACGTAGCATGCGCCGACGTTGAAAAGATGTTTCGACAAATTTTAATACAAAAGGATCAAAGAAATCTTCTTTTGATACTTTTTCGTGAAAATAATACTGATCCGATTGACGTCTACCAACTGAACACGGTGACGTACGGCTGTGCATCTTCACCGTACCTCAGCATTCGCTGTATAAACCAATTATCGCAGGAATGTAATGATGACGTCATCGCTAAGGTCATCAAGGATGATTTTTATGTAGACGATTTAATCACGGGTCACGAAGACCGTGAGACTCTCCTGAAAATATGCGAAACGGTATCCTGTGTGCTTAAGTCTGGCTGTTTTCCTTTGCGAAAGTGGACGTTCAACTTTGACGTCACCACAGCCACCGCTAAGGAGCTGTCCGTCGGCGAGCACACGCAGAGTAAAACGTTAGGGCTGGGCTGGCAAAATGATACTGATGAACTGTATTTTAATACGAAAACCGATAACGTGTCATCAGGTGTCACTAAGCGTGAGATGCTCTCGGTTCTCTCTCAAGTTTACGACCCGTTAGGACTCCTAGCTCCCGCAGTAATAGTTGCTAAAATTATGTTGCAAAAATTATGGCTATGTAAACTCGACTGGGACGATCAGATACCTCATGACGTCACCCTATCATGGAACCAGTTTATAGATAAGTTGCAGTACTTACTTAACATAAGAATACCTCGATTCGTAAGGAGCGTATACACTGGCCACACCGAACTGCATATATTTACAGATGCATCTCAAGATGCCTACGGGGCTTGTGCATACGTACGTACGTATGATAATGATGAGTCTGAGGTCGTTGTCAACCTACTGTGCGCAAAAAGCAAAGTAGCTCCTATAAAGGCGATTAGTGTTCCACGTTTGGAGCTCTGTGGAGCCTTGATTGGTGCAAGGTTGTACAAGTCTATCATCGAAATGTCGCGATTTATATTCGATACAACCTATTTTTGGACCGATTTCACAATCATTATGGGTTGGTTAAGAATGTCACCGCATTTACTAAAAACATTCGTGCAAAACCGCGTAACGGAAATTAATGAATTGACGGGCGATTCAGTATGGTTGCACGTAGATAGCAAGAACAACCCGGCCGACTTAGTGTCTAGGGGCCTTTACCTCGATGCGTTAGTAAACAATAACTTGTGGTGGCACGGTTTATTTACACGGACGGAACTCTGATTGGAAAAACAATCGCTTTAAAATCGATCCAAAGAATTTACCCGAAGTAAAAAACAAGGTAATAAGCATGCCCTGCGTTAATTTTGATGTGTTATTCGACTTCGATAGGTACTCGTCTTTTAACAAGTTAAAACGAGTGGGGGCATATTTACTTCGATTCGTAAACAACTGTCGCGGTCGCCGAGGCGCTCAAAAACGCACCGGTGCGCTAATTGTTGACGAGTTAGTTACGGAGCGTAACCAGTATATAGACCGCGTAGTAAGCATAAATGCTGTGGCTACCAAAAGTGCATAGTAAGCGTCTGGAGTAGATTAAGGCCCTAGCTCTTAGTTTTACACGTAATAAATAGTCAGTCTTACATCGACCCAACTACGAATCGTTCGTAACCTATTTTATAATTTAGTTTTTAAAAACCTGTTTTCCCTCCGGCGCGATTTGACTACCTAGTTACGGAGCGTAACCAGTATATAGACCGCGTAGTAAGCATAAATGCTGTGGCTACCAAAAGTGCATAGTAAGCGTCTGGAGTAGATTAAGGCCCTAGCTCTTAGTTTTACACGTAATAAATAGTCAGTCTTACATCGACCCAACTACGAATCGTTCGTAACCTATTTTATAATTTAGTTTTTAAAAACCTGTTTTCCCTCCGGCGCGATTTGACTGGCGCAGCCGGTAGGATACCGGTACGAATATCCTGTGCCTGTGAGGATCCAAAATCGATTCGAGTACAAGTATTTCGTGCGTTTTTACGTAAAAACTGGTATCTACGGACCAAATAAATTTGTCTTAGTGCCTGGAGGATACAAGGAAAACTTCTGCGGCTATAATTGGAGGAAATGGGGAAAGGAGTACTGTGAGTAGACCTCTTCACTGTCCTATCCATCCCTGTTCTTATTCCATTGGCTGTGCATAGTTAGTTAGATTTTAGTTAGTTTAGGCTCTTTAATTGACTCTCTATATAAAATCTATAGCAGTGACTTTATTGAGTTTTAGTATTAAGACTAGTGTGAGTGTAATTAAATTTAGTAAAAATGGAGCAAATACGTACAATTCCTAAGGAAGTAATGGACATTATTCCAAGATTTGATGGAGATGGAAAATTACTAAATTTGTTTATAAATAAAAGTGAATACGTAATAAATTCTTTCAGAAGAAATGAAAACCCTACTCAGGACTTGTACATATTCCATGCTATTACCGGCCGTTTAGTAGGTAAGGCCGCCAGCCTCTTAAGTGAGCGCCAAGATATTGAGACATGGCCAGAATTAAAAGAGTTGTTCACTCAACATTTCGGCGATCCAAGGTCAGAGGAATGTATTGCGATAGAGTTAGATAGTATGAAAATTAGACAGAGTGAATCTTACTTAGAATTTTGCAGTCGTATCCAAAATGTCAGAAGTACATTATTTTCCAAAATAAATTTGATTAATGACGATAATGAAAGGCAAACAAAAATGACCATTTATAACCACATTTCGTTGAATGTATTTTTGTATAATCTGCCAGAAGACATGTTACGTGTAGTACGTCTCCACAACCCTGATAAGCTAGAAGACGCATTGAAAATAGTTATGGAAGAAGTTAATTTCTTAAATCAATATAATGCAAAGAACAAAAACCGTCAAAGGTTTTCACCGCAAACGCAAATGCCAAATTCCAAGCCTATTTTCCCGCAAAATAATAATTTTGGACAAAATTTTAAATTTGGCCAGCCACAAAACTCTGGCTTTAATGTAAACGCTGCACAAAGCAAATTCCCGCAAAATCAAGGCTTTAAGTTCGGCATTTCTCACCAACCTCAAGGTTACAGAGCTATCATGCCCAACCAAACAAACTTTAAGTTTGGAACTCCACAGCAACATGTAGGTTACAGGCCATTCTTTAATAATAATAACCAGCCTAGGCCCAACAACATCCAAACCCAATTTAGATTTGGTATCCCACCTTCATACCAACAAATGCAAGGTCAGAGACCCACATTTCAACAAACACAAGGTCAAAGTCAACAGACATTAGGTCAACGACCTTCATACCGATACGATAATGACGTCTCTATGCGAACGGCTCCTCAACCGAGACCAAATTATTTAGCCCCGCGAACGTCCAATAACTTGTTCTATGCTAATGAACTTGATGAGCATGAATACACCCCCGAAGCTTTTTATGCGATTGAAGGAAACGATTACGACGAGGAATACCAGCTGGTAGGTAGTGATGAATATTCAGTAGATTGTAGTAATTTCGAAAATGCTCAGTCGTCACAGGAAACCCCTGAAACAGAAAATTTTCAGTTACAGGCCTCCACGATACACCCCCCGAAATAGTACATCTTAACCATCATGGTGCTTTAAAATTACCCCACATAGAAATTCCTGAAATTAACTCTAAATTTATGATTGACACAGGAAGCACGAGATCCTTTATCAGCCCTGAAATCGCTAATAAATATTTTGCAGATTATAAATATTGCGAGCCCTTTGAAGTCGTTAGTACCCACGCGCGAAGTTCTCATAATGAAGTAATAATTATACCATCACTAAAGACTTTTAGAAGTACTGACACACATAAATTTTACGTATACGAGGTCTGCAGTAATTACGAAGGACTGATAGGCTCTGACTTATTAAAACAACTAGACGCGAATATAGATATGAAAAATCAAATACTAAGAACACGAGACACAGAAATACCAATTATATACAGCCCACCTTACACAGTTCGCGTTGAATCTCGTTCTGAAACACGTACACAAATCCCTGTTGATCTTTTGAATGGAGAAGCAATAGTTAACTATATAAATTTTGGCGAAGGTGTACGAACACCTACTGCACTTGTGCAATGCAAAGAAGGATTTGCTACAACTGTTATCCAAAATACATCTGATAATTGTTTTGATATTACATTCAGTAAACCCATTAGTGTCACAAAATATGAACCTGAAGAAATCCAAGTTAACAACACCCAAATAGTTAATGACATTGAAAAAGATAATATTCTCAAGGAAAATCTAAATAAATTACGGTTAGATCACATGAACCCAGAGGAACGTAACAAAATTCACAATTTGTGCTTAGAATACAAAGACATCTTTTACACAGAACACTTACCGCTGTCCTTTACAAACCAGGTAAAACACAAAATCAGGACAGTTAATGAGGACCCAATTTACGTAAAGCCATATCGTCAAGCCCCAGTAGAAGCCGCCGAAATAAAAAAGCAGGTCCAAAAGCTGTTAGATGATAATGTTATACAGGAATCTCATTCTCCATGGAGTGCCCCGGTGCACTTAGTACCCAAAAAACTGGATGCTAGTGGCGAGAAAAAATACAGAATGGTTATAGACTATAGACGACTTAACGAAATAACAGTATATGACAAATACCCTCTTCCCAATATTACTGACCTCTTTGACAAATTAGGCAAAAGCTGCTATTTCTCTGTACTTGACCTAGCTAGCGGCTACCATCAAATAGAAATCGAGAAAGAAGACCAACCCAAGACCGCTTTTTCAACCCAATTTGGTCACTACGAGTTTCTTAGAATGCCGTTCGGGCTGAAAACGGCTCCAGCGACATTTCAACGAGCGATGGACAATGTTCTGAGAGGATTACAGGGAATACACTGTCTGATCTATCTGGATGACATAGTTATCTTTTCATCAAGCCTCGAAGAACACTTAACAAAACTAAGAGCAGTTTTTGACAGACTCAGGAAAACCAATTTGAAAGTACAACTTGACAAATCAGAGTTTTTATGTAAAGAAGCATCTTACCTGGGACACACTATCACCCCTGATGGACTGAAACCAAATACTGACAAAATAGACGCTATACTGAACTACCCATTACCAAAAACAAGGACTGAAATTCAAAGTTTTCTAGGACTTATTAGCTACTACAGAAAATTCATCAAGGACCTTTCAAAAATAACACAACCTATGACATCATGTCTGAAAAAGAACAATAAAATTGTAATTGATGATAAATATATTAATGCATTCCAAAAATGTAAAGAATTACTAATGAGCGCGCCACTATTACAATACCCCGATTTTACAAAACCTTTTGTACTTACCACTGACGCCTCCGATTTCGCCGTTGGTGCAGTACTATCACAAGGCCCGATTGGAAGCGACAAGCCCATAGCATATGCTAGCAGGACCCTCAATGACGCTGAAAAAAGATACAGTGCAATCGAAAAAGAACTTCTAGCCATAGTATGGGCGGTAAAACATTTTCGACCGTACCTGTACGGCAACCAATTCACTATATACACTGACCATAGACCACTTGCCTGGTTACACTCACTTAAAGAACCAAACAATAAGTTAACCCGTTTCAGACTGAAGTTAAGCGAATATACATACAAAGTCGTACATAAGAGTGGAAAACAAAATACAAACGCGGATGCACTTTCCCGGATACGATTAAATGCCTTAGGTGGCCAAGACAATGATGACCAACGATCAATGGCAGTGAACGTAGGAGATGACGACAATGACTATATACGACAGCTGACTGACGAAATAAGGGATTTGGGACAACTAATACACAACCCTGAGAACACAACTAACAATGAAAATACTACAGAAAGCGAAAAACAACCCGCTTCTGCTTCCTCAGATACCGAGTCTACCGTAAGTGTAGGAAATGAACAGGAAAGTCCACCCCAAGCCCGATCAGAGGCATCACCCTTACTGCAATCAAATGACAGTACCCTTACAGCAAATACTGAAACAGCAAGTTCTACCACAGATACTGTACACTCTGCTTTAGATATGGACACAAATGGCGTCCCTATACTTCACGAAGCCATAGATACAAAACCCAACCAAATAATAGTAAATGTTTGGTACAAAAATGAACTCTCAGTCAACATTATCTCACATTCAAAACAACACATCCTAAAAATTCATTTACCTTTGGATAATCCTGAACTAATCAAACAATTCCTTAAGGAATACATCCGGCCCAAAATTAAATATTTTATCTACTATGAAAACAAAGAACATAGACGACAGTTTTCAGAAATAGTAATTGCATTATTTAGAAAAGATACTGTACTACTCTATGAGTGTACTGAGCGAGTAATTAACGTAACTGATGAAAAAGAACAGGAAGAAATAGTAAAGAAGTACCATCAAGGTAAAACCTGTCATCGCGGAATTAAAGAGACAATTTCCCACTTAAAGCGCACTTACTTTTGGAATAATATGGAACAAATAGTAACCACTATCATAAACTCATGTGAAACTTGTAAACGTATGAAATACGATAGGCGACCTTTCAAACCCCAACTACAGCTTACCCAGACTCAAACTAAACCGTTTGAAGAGTATTCATTGATCTTTATTCTATAGAGAGCAAATACTACCTAACTGTTATAGACTCATTCAGTAAATTGGCCCAAGCTTTTGAAATTCCTGACAGATCAACTCCTGAAGTAGTTAGAGCTCTGATCAAGTATTTCTCATTCTATGGGATTCCCAACAAAATTAGCTCAGATCCCGGTTCAGAATTTAACAACAAGCTTATGAAGGAAATGCTCTCATTTTATAAAATAGAGGTTCATATAGGTACCCCAAACAACCCCAATTCTATGGGACTGATAGAACGTTTTCATTCCACCATCACAGAAATATACAGACTCGCAAAATATGAAAGAAAGTTTACAGACGCAGCATCAGTCATGACTTATGCTATTATGGCGTACAACCAGACAATTCATTCCGTAACAGGTCTCACACCCTTTGAAGTAGCGTTCGGACATACAGAAAGTAACAGCCAGTTTAACGTTGACTTTGAAAAGGAATACACCCAACAACTAGTTAGAGAACTATTGTATATGTATATCGATGGAAGTTAGCGGCTGCGCCCGCGACTGCATTCAGTCTATTAAACACACTCATTCGTACCAGGCGTTTGCTTACCTTCCTAATCTAACTACCCTTTATTTGCAAATATAACAGTGGCGACGAGCGGAGTTTATATTTTTCTTTAAAAAATACCACGTGTGTGTCTAAAATTGTGTAATATGGCTAAAATTGCTTTTGGCCAGTTGACCGTGTTTAACCATGAAATCCACGATTGGACCTTGTATAAAGACAGATTGGAACAGTGGTTTTTAGCGAACGAAATACAAAAGGAGGAAGACAAGACTGTTTCTAAACGCCGCGCGAGTCTTTTAAGCAACCTCGCGGAACCAACGTATAAACTTGTGCGGGATTTAGCATTACCAAAACAAGTGGGGGTTTTGAAGTACGAGAGTGTTGTTCAACTTTTAGACGGTCATTTTAAACCAAAGAAGTGTGGTTTCGCCGAAAGATATAAATTTCACAGTGCCACGCAGCACCCAAGCGAGTCTCTGGCTGAGTGGGCGGCACGGGTGCGAGGCCTCGCAATAGACTGCGGGTTCACAGCGTCAACATTAGATGAGGCGCTAAGAGACCGTTTCGTGCTCGGCATGGCGCCGGGGCCCGAACGTGACAAGCTGTTTACTAAGGAGATGGCGGAGTTAACGCTTAGCAAAGCGTTAACCTTGGCGGAAAGCATTCGCTGTGCAAAAATAGGCGCACAGCAAGCGGTTCCAGCATCCAGTGCAACTCCGAGGGCTTTTGTACAAGAGCCTTTGAGCGTATTGAAGGTGTCAGCAGCACCGCAAAGTGAGTCACGTGCACGGCGGCCCGGCTCGGCGGCCGCGATGGAGCGACCCGCCGGCGGCCGGACCGGCGGCGGCGCAGGCGGATCTGCCGGCGGCGGCGGCGGCGGCGCCGCGAGCGCCGAGCAGTGCGCAGCGTGTGGCTATAGCACTATAGTGGCCACCAGTTATCTTCATGTCGTTTTACGCGTTATAAGTGCAAAAAGTGTGGTGTGAAAGGTCACCTTAAGAGGATGTGTGCGGCAAATAGATATTTAAATCATAATTTTATCGAGTGTCATGCGGAGGATATCGGGGACGATGGTAAGAGATTAATTTGTAATATCCGATCGGTATGCGGTGAGCCGATGAAGGAGTCTGTAAGGGTGAACGAAGTCAACTTAACTTTTGAAATTGATACAGGTTCAGCAGTCACCATTTTATCAGAAGAGATTTACAATAAATATTTCTCTGATTTCAGTCTAAAACCAAGTGATATCATTTTGCAAAGTTATAACGGGGGCAGAATTACTACTTTAGGTACACTAACATTATCTTTTACTTATAATAATAGAACCAAAAATGTCAGGGTTCATGTGGTGCGCAACGGTGGCCCGCCGTTATTAGGCAGAGACTTTATTTCTAGCTTTAATTTACAATTTTTTTCTGTCAACCAGTGTAATGACGCTGGCGAAATGGATAAGTTTATATCTCAGTATCCAAACTTATTTTCTGATGTCTTAGGACGCTGTAAAGATCTTAAAGTTGACCTGCCTTTAAAACCCGACTCAAAGCCAATTTTTTTAGAGCGCGGCCAGTTCCTTTTGCTCTCAGAGAGAAAATCGAAAAGGAGATAAACAGATTAGTAGATTTAGGAATTTTAGTGCCAGTCAAACATTCGAATTATGCTAGCCCAGTCGTGCCAGTGTTAAAGCGTGATGGTCAGATTAGACTTTGTGCCGATTTTTCCGTATCACTAAATAAACAATTATTAGTGGAAAAATATCCATTGCCAACGGTAGACGAATTATTTTCAAAATTACATAATGGTGTTCAGTTTAGTAAGCTTGATTTATCACAAGCTTACTGCGATGATGGGACTTCGGGTAGTAGATAATAAAATATTACGTCTCCGTGGTAGCTCGTATAATGCTAATAAAATGTGATAACTATGATCTTATATACTACATCTTAACCAATATGTCACGTAGGGTGAGGTGAGTCATTTACACACTACACCTCCCCCGTTGACGAAAAAAAAATATTTACCATATTATATAAATATTTTTTTAAAACCACAATACTTATTTTAAAATATTATAGATCAATCTCTTATTATATTGTATAAAGATAAAAAAAAATATGTTTACATCATCAAATAAAATACATTACAAAACAAATCTTTTTTACAGCTGTACCTAAACATAGTAATTATTTTCAGTTACGTACTCATTCATTATTTTAATCAATCGGTACAATATAATATTATTATTTTTTATTTATACGGTTATACAATCCTACATCCCTTTACAATGACATTCTTCCTTCATAGTATTCCTCATCCACAGCATAATCTGTTTTCAGAACGGTACGGTACACATTACAACAAATATGGGGGATTCAACGTCGAGCTCGCCGAACCGTTGGTCCTTACCACATTCAACAACAATATAAACAACAGGCATTTTATCATATGAGTCGACTCTATAACAATTTATATAAAAATAAAATAATCATGTTGACAAACTTATTGTCTAAACATGGGGTTGTGCGCACAACCTATATTTATGGGGTTTTTCGTACTACTTGGTACTAAAAGACTCCAACTCTCTCTCATACAGGAAAACTCGTTCGCTCTATGTTCAAGAAGAAGGATCCAACCCTCAATGTGCCTTGCCTTCATTTCCTGTGTACCGTATCCTCAAACTCATAATAAACATATATACTAATTCTTACAATCATATTTCCAATCATAGGTATAAGCACATTCCAAATGAAATTTTGACTTCTAAAATATTGCTTAGCTTTTGGGTGATCAGTCCAATCGCTCAACAAAATCTTATCAACCAACATTCCCGAACTACATTAACATACTTTTCATTACCAAAACAATAACCATATTTTAATAACACATGCAATTCCATCTAAATTACACAACTCTTCATAAACATTCCTAACACGAGCTAGTCCCTAATGGTACTCGATGGTAACAAAAGATTTTTACAACTTTACCCAAAACTCTACTAAGAAAAGTTTTTCAAAAAAAAATTACCATTTCATTTTAACTTTAGATAACCGTATGTACAATTAATGACATTTTATCAATTTTTAGATTTATTATTCTTAAAATCATTATAATTGCCCTCAATACTTGACATGTTTGATAACTTTACTAGTCTTTGATGTTCACAAAATATTTAATTATCTAAAAATTTTAACAATCTCCAATATCGTAGGTCCGTCTATACAAAAATAAAATAAATGCACTACAAAACCTTTCGGCTGACAAGAATTCATAAAAAAAATGCTCAAATTAAATTTACAATCAGTCAGATAAAATTACTTTCTCATTTTATTATTTAACATTCCAATGAATTTAAAAAAAACGAGCTCTAGTCACTTGTATTTTATGTTCATACAGATTCCGATGCATTTTCTAAAACGTGCTTCTTAGTGCACTGATTTGCACACATTCTGTGCCTATCTCACCCATCACAAAAATGTTTAACGTATCACGTTTGTTTCTAACATCAGGAAGTCACACGTTTACACGTTTAATCACGTTCTAGTCTAATTATTAGATATGCATATTTTTCCAAACTACATTAAAAAAAACTAATTTTATAATTTTGAACTACGTAATGCGATGTTAGTTCCTTTGAGGAAAATATCTTAAATAGCTTCTAGCGCGAATTTTAATAAACCCAAACATATTATAACAAACACATACTGATATTCATTTCAAAACATTTTCTAAATTTTCGATTTAAATCGTTTAAGGGTACTGACTGTATTTTTCTTTAACTCTTTTATCATTTGTAACAAAATACAAATAAAAGTTATGTTTTATATTTTTTACCTACATTGAACATAAATAGGTACTTTAACTTTACTTTTACTCATCATACTTATTTGATATGTAAAATCCAATATTAATATAGAAATTATATAAATTACTTCACTTTATTATTAATTCGACAATAAACCTGTTTATTTTTCAAATTACTAGTAACATAACGAAAAATAATTAAAAATAACATTATCCCCTCTAGCGCTCAGATAAAAAGGTGCCGACAGCTGCCAACAGTCAAAAATAAAGTAGTGGTAGGTAGATACATTAAATCTATAAACTTGTAATAATCGAAATAAATTACGCTATGGTCACATTTAAAATAAAAAAAATTGTCCGCATTAAATTCCACTAAACTTACTTCCTCGCATCTTCCGTTACTTCACTGTCCCTCTGGCGGCAACCATCTTGAAGTAGGGCAGGAAAAGGCCAGGAACCACTCCCAGCACCCAACAATACCAGCCGTCTCGTCGACCGTCACACGACACACGACACCAACAGCGCCCAGCAGCAACTCCGGCATGTGACACCAGGGCATGTGCAATCCTCCTCCGCCCTTCATTCGGCTCCATTAGTGCAGTGGGTACTCTTATTGTTGTTCTTGACAAAACACTATTGTTATAGTCAATTCACCAGAAACCTCTTGCGTAAAACACACTTGTTTTTTTATGTGTTGCACAGCGCTGCCCCAGCTACGCTAGGCAGCACTGGCAGGGTCGCCATGCGATGATGGGACTTCGGGTAGTAGATAATAAAATATTACGTCTCCGTGGTAGCTCGTATAATGCTAATAAAATGTGATAACTATGATCTTATATACTACATCTTAACCAATATGTCACGTAGGGTGAGGTGAGTCATTTACACACTACATTACAATCAACTTTTATTATCAGAATCAGCGCAAAACCTAACGTGTATAAATACGCACAAAGGCTTGTTTAAATATACAAGGTTAGTGTTCGGCCTTTCAAGCGCTCCGGCTATTTTTCAGAGAGTTATGGAAACAATACTACAAGGGTTAGACGGAGTTCTTCTGTTTTTGGACGATATACTGATTACGGGAGCTAATAAAATACAACACGAACAGAGATTACATGAAGTTTTTCGCCGTTTAGAGCAAGCGGGTTTAGTTTTAAAAAAAGAAAAATGCTCATTATTTCAGGACTCTGTTTCTTATCTTGGGTACGACATAGATAGGCAAGGTATTCACAAATCACCTGAGAAAGTTAAATCCATATTGAATGCAAAGAAACCGACAAATATATCGGAGTTAAGATCATTTCTTGGTTTAGTAAATTAGTATAGAATCTTTGTGAAAAATACGTCTTCTATTTTAAATCCGTTGCATCGACTGCTACAAAAAGATGTACCTTGGGACTGGGGAAAAGAGCATGACAGGGCTTTCACAGCAATTAAAGAAGAGTTGGCCTCAGATTCCACATTAGCGCATTTTGATCCGGAAGCAAAATTAATCTTGACAGTAGATGCGTCGCCTTTTGGCCTTGGTGCGATTCTGTCGCAGGTGGAAAAAGGGAGTGGAACCGAAAGGCCAATCTCGTTTATGTCACGATCATTAACTTCGGCTGAAAAGGGTTATAGCCAAATCCAAAAAGAGGCTACTGCAATTATTTTCGGTGTAAAAAAGTACCATCAGTACTTATACGGTCGTTCAGAGCCATTTGTACTAAGAACTGACCACAAACCACTTCTGTCAATTTTTAACCCACAAAAGGGGGTTCCAGAAGTAAGTGCAAATAGATTGCAGCGGTATGCTATTTTCCTTTCTGCATATAACTTTAAAATTGAATATGTGAATAGCACGCACAACACCGCAGATTTTCTGAGTCGCTGTTTAGAAAACAATAATTTAGCTGTCCAGGAAAGTACGGAAGAGAAAGCGGTTTATGTTAGGTTTGTAGCGGATGGAAATCGATTTTTGACATTATCACAGATTTGTGGCAGTATAGAAAAAGATAAAACGTTATCTTCGGTAAAAAAATGTTTGCAAGGCGGATGGCCTAAGAAAAATACAGATAAATCGTTGAAAGTGTTTTTCGATTGTCGTAACGAATTGGCAGTAGAAAATGGCTGCATTCTGCGAGGTCATAAACTGATTATTCCAGAAGTATTCAGGCTACAGGTCTTAGATGAGCTTCACAAAGGTCATTTAGGCATGACAAAGATGAAATGCGAAGCCCGGAACCGGTTCTGGTGGCCAGGCTTATCAGCTGATATCGAACGCTATGTCGCGTCATGTAGGATTTGCATGTCTTTACGGCCGAGCCCCCCACGCGCACCACTCACCCCCTGGCCTTTCCCGCCTCGCCCGTGGCACCGTGTACACTTGGACTTCCTTGGGCCACATAATAATAAGATGTATTTGGTAGCAGTGGACGCATTCTCCAAATGGGTAGAATGTTTTGATGTATCAACTGGGTACGGTTCTCGAGTGGTGATCGAGAAACTTTGCGAAATGATGGCTAGGTTTGGGTTATTTAATACTATTTGCACCGATAACGGTACCTCTTTCACATCCGCAGAGTTTCAGGACTTCTGTATGCGAAATAATATAATTCATTTAACGAGCCCCGCTTATAATCCAGCTAGCAATGGACAAGCGGAAAGTTATGTTAAAATTATAAAAAAGGCTCTTAACTCAATTATTCAATCTGGGGTAAATTTCAGAGATATAAACATTAATTTACAAGAATTCTTACTAAGATACCGAAATTCTAAACACAGTACCACCAACAGATCACCTTCAGAAATTTTGTTCGGCCACAATTTAAGGACTAGGCTTGATTTAATTAATCCCAAAACCGCGCTATCATACGACACGACACTCGATAAAACTGTTAAAGAAAAACAGTGCTCACAGAGTGAAAATTACGGCGGAAATCGTCATGTACAATTTATGATAGGAGAAAAAGTGCTCGTGAAAGTTTACATAAATCAAAAACAAAAATGGGTTGGTGGAGTAATTGTGGAACAATTAGGGAACTCTTTATATTTAGTATGCTTAGTTAATTCGAACAATATTGTAAAAAAACATAAAAACCAGTTGTTAAAATTTAAAGGGGAGGAGAGTTACGAAAGGAAGTCACATTCAACCAATAATAACTGTAATACGGAAAATGATGTCATTCCTGCCTTTATATTACCCTCAACTTCAGGGGTCAGTGATATCCACCCCACGTCTGGTGTAAGCTCGACTGGAACGCAAAGGAATGAACCGAAGATTGGTCTCGACGAGCCTGTCGGCGGGTCTAGTCTGGTGAATCTGGAGAATGGTTCTGCACAAGTAGAGGCTAGGGCAGGCCCTCCGCCCAATGATGATGGTTCTACTGTTCTCCCAAAACATAACCGGAAGAAGGTGGATTATTATCATGACCAGTATTTTTAATTTTATTTTTGTTAATTAAAGGTGGAGGGGTATTGTATATGTATATCGATGGAAGTTAGCGGCTGCGCCCGCGACTGCATTCAGTCTATTAAACACACTCATTCGTACCAGGCGTTTGCTTACCTTCCTAATCTAACTACCCTTTATTTGCAAATATAACAAGAACATTGTAAAAGAACTAAGTACTTATACAAATATTTAACAGATAAAATGGTAGCTAGGA
Source organism: Coleophora flavipennella (assembly GCA_947284805.1). Classification (NCBI taxonomy): domain Eukaryota; kingdom Metazoa; phylum Arthropoda; class Insecta; order Lepidoptera; family Coleophoridae; genus Coleophora; species Coleophora flavipennella. The sequence goes on along the minus strand of OX369309.1, from coordinate 6,687,705 downwards.
AAGAAAGAGTACAACAAGATAGAACAGGAGAGACTGACTTTGACCTTAATGATGAGGACGTAATATTTATCAAGGGCGTTAACACGCGTCGTGCTAAAGATAAGCCAAGGTTTCAAAAGGCCAAGGTTAAAGGAAAGGTTCAAAGAAATGTAGTTCCGGTAGAGACAAACGCGAGAAATACTAGAGTTCCCATTAAAGATGTGCGACGTCCTCCACAGGTTCGTCCTGCTGCTGATCCAAGCACTAGTGACCCGGGCCCTTCAACTTCAAAAGATTGAGAAGAACCCTGGCATTCTGCCGGTTAGGCAAGGAACTGCTCTTGTTAGTTACGATAAGTGGATAGTAATAAAAATTTTAGATGTAAGGCTTATTATGGAAGACTTAGATTTAAATATAAATAGATTTAAAGAAATGAATAGACAGGTCGGCTCTTTCTCCAATACCAATAGATCGTTTTTAGTATACTTTGATGACGTAAAGCAACAAGTAAATTATATGTTAAATATCACTTTAGAAAAATACATTCAACTAGTCCCCAACAGCAGACATAAAAGAGGACTCCTCAACCCTTTGGGGTCTATAATCAAAATTATTACTGGTAATTTGGATCACGATGACGCAATTAAATATGATAATTTGATAAAAGAAGTAAAAACCCGACAGCACTCAATAGAAAAGAAAACAACTCTAATAGCTGAAATGGCTCAAGTTCTTACAAACTCTACTGTAAATATAACTAACAATCTCATACAATTATACGAAGCCGTTAATAGAATTAATAAAGACATAATTAATATTTCATTAACCTCTCAAATTAACCAAATAATACACGTATATAATTTGTTTTTACATAATTTTCAGATAATTTACACCAAATTGAATGAGATTGAAAATATTATAGCATTTAGTAGAATAGGAATATTACATCAATCTATTATAAATACTCGTGAACTTGTTAAATTGCTCAAGATTATAGAAAAAACAGATAAACTCATATTTCCGTCGATTCCTGAAAATATTGTTAAAATTGAACAGTCAATTACATTAAAGTCCTATTTTAAGAATCATGAAATTATGTTTGTAATGGAAATACCTTTAGTTAAGAAAGATAGTTACTTTTACTACAAAATTGTTCCCTTACCTGTCACCGACCCTGAAACAAACCTTACCCTGATTATTTTGCCTAAATATCCTAACCTTATAGTGAAGGGGTTGAAAGCCAGCTCGCTGTCCACACCGTGTAAAGCCATAGAAGACGAAATATACCTGTGTGATGAGACCCAGACCTTAGTACCTGTTGAAGATACCTGCATTCTCGACTTAATGAGATATTCTAGTAAGGCTGCCTGTATTCGAATCCCAATAGAACTGGAAACAGTAAAGGTGGAACCTCTTCAGACAAATCGATGGATGCTGTACACCAAATCAGCTAATGACCTCACAAGGACATGTGCTAACGAAATTCTTCATTATACCATTTTCGGCACATACCTGCTTACCATCGATGATAAATGTGAATACAAAATTGGAAATTATTCTTTGAGAGAACGTATCCTGAAAGGAGAGAAAATTTTATATTCAAAACTTCCTTTGGTGAAGCTTCCGGAAAATCTACAAATTGACATCCAACAGAACGTGAATCCTGTCAAACTAACTGGAGTTGACCTGACTGATCTGAAAGTGCTATCTTACGCGTTGAAGGATAATGACGTGAAAAGTGAAAGTGTAGTGAATACGGAAAGTGTTAGCATAGGAACCATTGTCTTATATATAATTTTAGTCACAAGTTTTGTCTCTTTTATGTACTTTAAGTATGCATTTTTGGTATGCAAATATTGCAAAGGTCGAAATCGTCCTCAGAAAGATTGTTCTTCGGACAATTTCGAACTTAAGGACGGAGGAGTTACGGAGCGTAACCAGTATATAGACCGCGTAGTTAGCATAAATGCTGTGGCTACCAAAAGTGCATAGTAAGCGTCTGGAGTAGATTAAGGCCCTAGCTCTTAGTTTTACACGTAATAAATAGTCAGTCTTACATCGACCCAACTACGAATCGTTCGTAACCTATTTTATAATTTAGTTTTTAAAAACCTGTTTTCCCTCCGGCGCGATTTGACTTAATAGTTGTATCCCTTTTCTATCATATAAGTACATGTACACTCTTAACAAAACACAGCACTCAATACACACTACACCCATATACCTAAAGTACATACAACACTCACACCTACAACGCAAACTCGTCTTGTTTATACAGCATTCTAAATATCGTAAATTAATAAAAATCTTTGAATCGATTAACACATCCAATGAGCTTTCACACTGGAAACTATTGTCCGTCACATCTCAATCCTTTTACATATCAATTTTAATTAACTATACCACCTATGCCAAATTCATAAACTAAAATTTAATAGTACCTATTGTAGGTTTATCTATTTTAATTAACCACAAAGTTCGATCCCTTGCATGATATGATTGAAAATATTGACTCCACTAATATATCAGAAGCTAAGATATGCACACCAGAAGACTGCCAAGTTACATTATCTAACACCCTTACTGAAACCCTTGTTATTTCGCAGAACATACGAAGCATCTCGCATAACTTTAACGAACTTGTAATTCTTTTGACGCGTATCTGTATGGATGTTGACATAATAGCTCTTACCGAGTGTTGGCTGCAATGCACCAACAATATTCCCCCACTACCTATGTACAAATCCTACCAATCAACAAAGAATAAAAATCAGAATGACGGTGTTGTGTTATACGTTAAAAACTCTTTAAGTAATTACTCTGTTGAAGAACCAGAAATTTCCGAAGCGACGTCATTACTTATAAAAATTAATGACACTACCGCAGTGATGGTAATTTATCGATCTCCTAGTTTTACTGAAATATCTGTAGGGTGTAAGTCTACATTTAATGTAAATAGTTGATATGATTGATATTGATAATTTTGAGTACTGAAGGACGAGGGATGGTAAATGAAACTGTTCCGCGTCGATGCTAATTTCAGACTGATTTAATTCAGGTAAAAATCAACTTGCACACGTATGCTAAACGTGGCGGCACTATAAGGCTGCGCTACATTGATACCTATTTTAATATATTATGTACGTATCTATGCAATAGCCCGTACATCCTGCCTCTCCAGAAAGAAAGGGAAACAATATAAAAATAGCTTACGATAAGACGATAAAAATAGCAAACATAATGAGAACATTTCAAAAATATAACTTATAAAAATTAGTGATATTAATAGTCCTGTCCATATTTTAATCACACCACACTAACGGTTTTTTTTTTTTACATTTCACTCATTAGCAACTTCATGTTTTCGCGGAATGACCATAGGGGAAGTTGCTTTGTTAACACTAGCCACTGATTTGCTCAAGGACTCACTCACTATCACTTCGCTTACACTTTCACAAGTCGAAGCCGCACGCAGCTCTGCGTGCGCGGGCGCCGCGAGTGGCGCGAACGTCGCCAGGGGGGCGCGCGTGGGCGGCGGCGGCGGCGTGACGCCAGCCTGCTGCTGCTGCTGGTAGACCGCAAGCTCGGCCCCAGGTCGGTGAAGCCACAGGCACGTCTTCATCCGTCGGTAAACGATGATAACTGCCATAATTACCAGAATGGCAACGATGACGTACCCGACAGAGTAGTGATGAATGTCATGAACGTTTAATTCTGCTGCTGATTCTTCTCTAAGTTTTGATATCTGTGTCTTCACGATCTGAAGCAAGTGCTCATTCTGATAGCTTTTCTGATCTGTGATATTAATGGCAATTGAAGTATTGATAAGTTTATTTAGCATGGAGACCTCTGGGATTTGTAATCTTTGATTTGGATTGATATTCGCTTTGCTGTAAAAATTATTGTGGGAATATATTGTAAAATCTTTTCCTTTCATGGTGCACATAGGGCCAAGGTGAATCACCCCGCTGTCTCTTAGTACTTGCGGCGACACGCCGTCTGGACAGATTATGCGCACTCCGCATTCTTCGCAACAGGAGAATAGCCAGGAGTTATCTGTGTGCAACTTAGTCCAGCTTTCTTTGCAGGTTGTTATATATATGTGACTCACACTGCTGTCTATTAGCTGGATGTCACATAGTGATTGTTTGATATTCATTGTATATACAGGCTTATCTAGGGTACATAGTAGTTTGTTTTCTGGGAAATGGCGACACAAGGTAAAATCTAAGTCTGATAAGAATAAAACTGAATCCTTTTTGACATTAAGTCCTATGTATGGATAAGTCGTTTTAATGTGATAAAACCTTTGCTCCCTTCTTTGTGGGATGCTGATAATCTTGTTCAATTCAAAAATATCACTGCTCAGTAGAGGTATTTTAATTTCTATGATAAGATATTTATCTGTGATTCTCGTTGAAACTCTTAATAGCTTGTAGAGATGCATGATATTTGATAGGTCTAGCGGTAGGGTAAAATCTCCTTGTAAGTGGCTTGATATCGTTTTTATTTGCTTTTCCAGCTGTTCTGGTGATATAAGGTAAGTATTTATATGGCCATGATTGATGTCAGTTACTGTGTTAATTAAAGTTTGCTGAATCTGCTTTATGTTTGATATAATGATTTGTGCTGCAAGGGTCGATGATACGACGTACATTCCGTTACTCAAATCCACACGAACATGATCTATCTCTATTGTCAAGTTATTTAGATGCCCTTCTATAAATGAAAAATGCTTATTCATGATGTTCTCGTGTCTCTTCAAGATATTGTACTCCGCCTCCATTACAATAGTTTGATTTTGTATCAGTCTTCTTAAGTGATTTTCATTTTGGCTGATTTTTTCTATATCTTTTTGATATTGGTCAGCAAACCTTGCATCTAGAACCCCAAATAGAGAATTAGCGATGTAGCCTACTCCATCAATTAAACCTCTTTTCTGTCTCCTAGCGTAAGTAGTCTTAAGAAGCTTATTATAATGTTCAATTTCGTCTAACTCGTGCTCCAGTTGCAAAATGATGGTCTCGTATTGAGTATTTTCTATCCATGGACCGGCTTCCTTGATATGTGCAACGTATTTCTGTATATTGTCTAGTCCTTGCCAGTACGTACTCATATTATAATACATGATAAGTTTCCATTCCTCTCTGACGTACTGCAGATTTGATATTTTGTCAAAATAAAACCCTTTTTCGTTTGTCAGTTTTGTAACCTGGTATCCTTGTAGTTGCTGTTGTAGACTCGGTGATATGAGCATGGAAAAGACCATACAGAGAGTAAAAAAAAAGTTTTTGAATACGCTGGGCTTTCTTACACTGCGCCGGTGGCTTAAGGGTGTTGACTGTACGTCATCTGATCCAGGTATGGCTTGTCCGCTTTCTTGTTTTGTTTTTGATCTTCATTTGATAATAGAGGAACCAATTTGATAACTGGCCTCTTGATAATATTATTTTTTGTTTTTAATGATACAATTCGGACTTGACCATCCTTTCCGGGATGTACTTCCTGTACTCGCCCCATTGCCCATTTTCCTGGGAGCAGATTATCTTCCTTCACCAGCACGATGTCATTGATTTTGATATTTTGGTCTGGTGACCTCCACTTCGATCTCGCCTGAAGTTGCTGCAGGTACTCAGATGACCATCTCTTCCAAAATTGATTCGTGATGTGTTGCAAAAGCTGCCATCTTTTGCTTAAACACAGAGATCCTGGCTCCGGATCTGGTCTTGATAGTAAGGGCCCACCAACAAGAAAATGACCAGGTGTCAATGCGTCATCTTCAGGACTTTCGGTTAAGGAATGAAGCGGTCTCGAGTTCAAAAAAAATTCCGCTCTGTGTAACACTGTTAAAAATTCTTCGTAAGTCAGTCTTTGATCACCAATGACTCTCTTCAGATGGTATTTGAGACTCTTCACAGCCGCCTCCCACAGACCGCCGGCACTTGGGTAGGACGGTGCGTTAAAATGCCATTGAATATTCATTTCGGCAATGTTATCAAAGAAGTCCTCGTTGATGCAGCCAATGATCTCCTGATATTCCTTTTTCAATATTTTGTTAGCGCCTACGAAGTTTGTCCCGTTATCGCTATACATATCTCTGGGCATGCCGCGTCTCGAGCAGAATCTGTGAAAGGCTGCTAGAAATGCTGGAGTACTGAGATCCGATACCAGTTCCAGGTGGACAGCCTTGGTTGATAAGCACACAAAAATTGCTACGTATCCTCTCGTTGTGCGTACTCCACGTCCCTTGTTCAGTTTAAGCTCAAACTGTCCCGTAAAATCTACTCCAGTGTGGGTGAAGGGTCTTGATGGAACCACTCTTGGTTTGGGCAAATCAGCCATTATTGGTTGATAGTTTTTTTGACTAAATCGACGGCACTTAACACATTGTCTCAGGTTTCGCTTTACCGTTCGCAATCCACTCAGTATCCAGAACTTGTTTCTGATAAATGATAAAGTGAGTCTAGCTCCACCGTGTAACGTAGTCACGTGTGCCTGATTTATGATAAGATCGGTGAGCCGACTGTGACTGGATAAGATGATAGGGTGTTTAGCTTGCCAGCTGATGTTTGAATTTTCCAACCTTCCCCCTACCCTTAACAATCCGTCCTGCTGGTTTACAAAGGGATTTAAACTACATAATTTGCTGCTTTTATGCACGCGACCTTTTGTTTTGATATTTTCTAAATCTTCAAAAAACTCATGCGATTGAACAGTTCTTATTATCAAGTTATAAGCTTCATTTATTTCTGTAGGTGTTAATATAAATACACTGCCAGTAGATGCACGGCGCCCTTCTCGGGTTCGTCTGATAAAACGTGACACCCACGCTATTATTCTAGCTACGCGCGTGATAGAGCTGTGTTGGTTTAATAACTCCAATATTAATGTTGACTTATTTTGATATAAGGCCGTGGTCCCACTAATACTTTTTGTTTCAATGTTGGGTTCCTGATATATTTTCGAAATTATTTTGTTTTCAAATGTGGGTAGCCATTTTGGGCCCTCCCACCACAGACGATGCTCCAATAACTGAGTGACGGTCAAACCCCTAGTTGCACTGTCAGCTGGGTTGTCTTCTGACCGCACATGATGCCATTTCTCAGCAGGTATGATATCTTTGATTTGTTGCGTTCTATTAGCAACAAATTGCTTCCAACGCGACTGATCTCCGTGAATCCAGCCGAGGACAATCATGGAATCAGTCCATGCATGTATGATACAGTTACTGTTTGATAAAGCATTCGTAACCTTCTGCATGAGTAATGATAATAACACGGCCCCACAAAGCTCAAGTCGAGGTAGTGTAACTTTTTTGCTCAGCGGTGCCAACTTAGTTTTTGCTGTCACTAACTTACATGCGTATTGACCCTTATCGTCTATAGTTACACAGTATATTGCGCAAGCGTATGCCTTCTCTGAGGCATCGCTAAACCCATGCAAATGATATTGTTTTTCCGTATTACCTAAATGGCGTGATATACAGAGCTGATTGATATTTTGGAGGTCATTACGGAGCTGCATCCACTCTTGAATGATATCTTGTGACAATTCGTCATCCCAACTTACACTGGTGGCCCAGGCTTTCTGAAATAAAAGTTTTGCTTTGATAGTTAGGGGTGATAGCCAACCTATGGGATCGAATATTCGTGATATGTCTGATAAGAGTTCCCTTTTGGTACGACGTTTATTTTCTGATAATTCAAACTGATTATTTCCGAAGGTAAATGAGTCAGAGGTCGGGTTCCATTTCAGCCCTAAAGTCTTACGTGATTCGGTACACCTGAATTCAAAGGGGTTATTCAGCTGCTCTTGTGATAAATCTTTGACTAGTTCCTCTGTGTTACTGGACCATTTACGTATGTTCATGCCTGCCCCGCTTAGGATGGAAATTAATTGTTTTTGTATTTCTTTTGCTGTTTCTAAGCAGTTATCTCCTCCTAAAAAATCGTCCATATAAAAATCCGCCATTTTGTTTTTTTTTATTTTGATATACCCAGTGTCACTCTCACAGTAAATACGAATCTAACGACACGTCTCAAGCTAAAATCCATCCAGCCGTTCAGGCTGCAGAGCGTGCCAAACAATTATACATACAAACATACATACATACTCTCGAAAAACATAACCCTCCTTCTGGCGCAGTCGGGTAAAAAAACAAAATGGCGGATTTTTGGCGCCAAGTTCAAATGTTTGACACGCTCTGCAGCCTGAACGGCTCGATGAGTTATAGCTTGAGGGTTGTCGTTAGATACGTTTTTACTGTGAGAATGACACTGGGTATATCAAAATAAAAAACAAAATGACGGATTTTTGGCGCCAAATTCCAATGTTAGGCACGCACTGCAGCCTGAACGGCTCTATACATTTTAGTTTGAGGGGTGTCGTTAGATAAATATTTACTGTGTGAGTGACACTGGGTATATCAAAATAAAAAAAAACAAAATGGCGGATTTTTAGCGCCAAATTCAAATGAACTCATTCAATAATAAAACTAAAAAAATGAATAAAATAAAAAACGGTAATTTAAAAAACTAAAAAACCCGCCTGCGGTTCTGTGTAATTTGGAAATGAAAAACCCTAAAACAAGAAAGTCGTCATACCCGATTGCACTTAACTTAAGAAAAATTGCAGCAGTCGGGACCCATTCTAGAAATGGAGGCTTAGTGAATTGAGAGCACATACCTATATTACATTGCAGATTACTCCAATATACTGACTAGACGGCTGACTTTCTAGAATGGGTCCCGACTGCTACAGTTTTTCTTAAGTTAAGTGCAATCGGGTATGACGACTTTCTTGTTTTAGGGTTTTTCATTTCCAAATTACACAGAACCGCAGGCGGGTTTTTTAGTTTTTTAAATTACCGTTTTTTTCTTGTCCGTTTATAAAGATTTTCTGTATATATTTTTGTTTCGATGGGGTTTTTGCGCTTTGGTCAGTTATTTCCAAAATAATTTTATTTTCCTTCTTACGAAAAAAGTCACTAGCCTCATGCCCAACAGTTGAACAGTTGGTACATTTTTTTAAGGGTTCTTTACAATTTGACACGGTATGACCTTCTTGCTTGCAATTAAAACACCTAAATGGAACTTTCTTTTGATTGTAATTTTGAAATTTAAAATTAGAAGTTCTAGCTGTTTTTGATGTTGTGCCCTTTTCAAATGTTTTATTCTTTTTACTTCGTAAGTATTATAACAGTTTGTCGGGATTATCAAATTGTGCTGCTTCCGCTCCTAACCTAACAGCCCTGTCATCGATTCCAAAAATTATGCATTCTACAGCCTTCTTGCCACTAATTTCACACCGGTTTAATAAAGCAGTTTTCTCATAAAAATAGTCTTCCAAAGACTCACCGAATTTCGCCCTCTTTTGTAACATGTCAAATAACATTTGGCCATAGTTTTCTTCGCCGGAAAGGCGGATTTTAATTTTTCCTGCCATTGTGTCCAGTTAAAATCTACAGTTTTAAGGCCCTCGTACCATTTTTTAGCATTTAGATAACGCACTAACCACTATTTGACGATCGGTCCAATTATAAATGCGAGTTATCTCATTTACCTTAGAAAGCCAAATATTTATATTTTGTCTTTTAGTGGATGGGTCAAATTCTGGTAATTTGAAAAACTAATCTTTTCACTACTAGATGATGACAATTTACCTAATAAATCAGTGAACTTTGCTAAAAAATCATTATGAATATCACCTTTAATTCTCCTGTCTTCTACTTCGGGAATTAAAAGAGATCGGCTCATCCTTGACGTACGATGCGCTGTATTCTTGCTCCCGATCTGTCCTGCACCGTGCTCTGTCTTGCGGTTGCTCTGCACCACATTCTGGTCACGGCTGGTGTCACGCGTCCTGTTGTCCTGCCGATTTCGACTGCGGCTGCGACAGCGACTGTGACGGTGACAGCTGCTAGGTTGGCGACTGCGGCGAATTCGCCGTTTACTCCTAGGTCGCTCCGTGCTTCGACCAGGGCGGTGGCTCGTTCTACACTCTTGTCTTGTGATGCTGGGGCTCCGATGTCGCAGACTGCGCCGATCACGATGCATACTACGACTACGACAATCCCTGTCACGTCGCTCTTGTTGCTCCAGTTCACGAAGACGTTGCCGTAGGCTTCGACTTCTTGATCGGCCGCTTCGCGATGCTATTCGACTACGTCTAACAGTGGCGGCTGCTCGTGTTGACAACACCGGACTTCGGCTACGGCTGCGCCGTCCATTTCCGTTCTCTTAATTTTCCATAATGCCCTGAAATGTTGTTTAAAAATACAAAACAAGATTTGTCCGAAAGATAATTTAATTTTGTCCAGGAAAATAATTGCTTTTGTAGGTATATTATGTAAAATTTTTCACGTAGGCAGGAATGTACGAGAAAACAACAACTTTTTTGTCTATGGTCAGCTAGTCTTTTGTGGTTACGAACTGAAGTGTCGTGTCAATCCATATCAAAGATGACCTACTACTACCGAGGTGCCCATACAAATCAATACATATTTAGTCGTCTGACCAGAGTCGGACAACCGTCTGTCACCTTTCTGAATCTGTCATCTGTCAAATCTCAACCAACATCAAATAATATATGGTAACACCTAATTGACAAAAATGTGTGCGGAAATATCCATGTGTGCTAAACTAAACCCAGAACAAACAAAAGTACCCTCTTTCTACTTTTTTTATTATTATTCACAATTGGTCAGCACTTGGCATCATCTCAACTAATGGCAAGTGACGATGATGCTGAAGATGTAAGCGGGCTTACCAAGATTTCCCAGTGCATTAGGGAACTGGCTATCCTATCCTCAAGCCGGAAAACATCAACATTGTCAACATTGATGTTAGGCGGCAGGAATTGGATAAGATGGTGGTGTCTAGCCAGGCGGAGTAAAATATGACCTTTCACCAAACGATACGACTATTACAAAATGAGACGCCGCCGGGAATTGAACCCGTGACATCCTAATGTGAAGCTAATGGACTTAACAGTTTTGCCACGGAGGCGATTAAAACACCTACTATACCTGCCATGAACTAAGGAAGGAACTGGAAATGTAGTATAATTATGCAGAATAAACAAGTAAACGTGCATAATAAAGAAATATTTTGTCGTAGATAAGAATAGGCCAACGATTTCGAATTGGTTCAGCCAAAGTGTTATGTAACATTAAAATTCTATGAAATATATTCAAATATAAGGTAAGAGAGAAAAAACAAATCTACCTGTATGTCCTGGTGGCTTACTGCTCTAAGCCTGGGCGATCCCCGCTTCTGAAGTTGTTAAAATAATACAAACTCTTCACTGCACTTAGTTTATTGTTCACTCCGTTATCAAAAGTATGAATGACTACCTAGGCTGTGCGTTTCCTTTTTATTACAAAAACAATTGGTGGGATAAAATTCCGTCAATATATCGAACAGCCAATCAGAGCTTAGTATTTTATGTTGGTAGACAGCCTCCATTTATTATCAAAACTTAATCATTATTTAAAAAAATACACTTAATAACTTATCTCTATATTTATCATTATTAAATAAACTAATTGTATTTATTTGTAACTTTAACTATATTACTTACATCAAAACGAATAATTAAAATAAACATTATCTAAAAAAACATTGTTGGGGTTCGTATCTTCGTATAGGTCGAGGTAATTCCAATAAATCGTTTATTTGTGATTTTAAACGTATATTAAATAATTACAATGTTAAAAAAGAATCTAATGCCGGTTGTATGCGCAGAGATCGAGTCAAGTCTATAGGATTCTTTCACAGGCCTCTTTCATGTTTGTCTCCGCCCGTGGAGAGATGGCGCTAGCGTCAACATACCGCCCGCCTTGGAAGTTTCAACTTCCGAAGAATTTCGACGGTCTTCGTGCTGCACTGGTAGTGGGCAAATTTTGGAAAATGCGCGTCGAATCACTCCTGTCGCAGTACGAATTTCTGCTACCCTAGATACATTATCCTTGCCTGAGAACACACGTAGAATTCTACCCAAACGCCATCTTAGAGGGGGTAAATTTTCTTCCTTTACAAGGACGAGAGTGTTAGGTGTGAGGTCTTCCTTAAGGGTTTTCCACTTTGTCCTGCGCTGAAGCTCGGAAACGTACTCCATAGACCAGCGCTTCCAAAAATCTTGTCGTAGCTTCTCCACTCTATCATAGCGACTGAGACGATGATTTGGGACGTCCGAGAGGTCCTCGCTTGCTGGAGCGGTCAGAGGACGCCCGATCAGGAAATGAGCAGGAGTAAGGGGCGATAAGTCATCGGGATCTGTGGAAAGATTAGTCATCGGGCGGGAATTCAAGGCAGCTTCGATTGACGTCAACACCGTGTTGAATTCCTGGTAAGTTAAATGAGCATTACCTACAATTCGTCTTAGGTGATATTTACACGACTTGACCCCTGCCTCCCAGAGACCCCCAAAATGAGGAGCGTAAGGTGGAATACAGCTGAATTTGATACCAGCCATCGCAGTCTCGTCAATGATTTTTTGTACATCGTTTTGTAGAAGCTTAGGGAATTCCTTCTCAGCACCTACTAGATTTTTCCCATTGTCGGAAAAGATTTCGAGTGGTTTCCCTCTGCGAGAAATAAATCGTTTTAACGCCAAAATATAGTCATTGGTAGAAAGGCTAGTAACAAGTTCTAAACGTATGCATCTCGTCGTAAAACAGATAAACAAACAAATGTAGCCTTTCTCCAGCTTAGCACCCCTGCCCTTACGGTTTAGTATGAACACTGGCCCCGCGTAATCTACACCTGTACGAATAAAAGGAAAACCAGGTTCTAAGCGCTCTGATGGTAAGTTGCCCATAATCGGTGTTAAAGTTTTACCTTTTATACGCACACAGGTAGTGCATTGATGCACTGTCTTTCTTGCCAGATTTCTACCACCTAACGGCCACCAACACTCACGTATGGTAGAAAGAAGGAGCAGAGGGTTCGCATGAAGCAATCGTTTATGTTCATCTCTAAATAATAGCATAGTTAATCGATGCTTACCACACATTAATATAGGATGTTTCTTGTTGTAATGGAAGCTAGACGAGTTGTCCAGCCTTCCGCCTACACGTATCACTTTATGTTTGTCCAAAAATATGTTCAGTCCTGAGATCTTATTGTTTTTAACGGTTTTATCACTCGCGTCGTTAATTAACTGTCGATATTCAGTGGGAAACGATTGGATTTGTGCTAGTCGTGTTAGTAAACACTGTGAAGCGGCTAACTCGTCAACAATTAGCGCACCGGTGCGTTTTTGAGCGCCTCGGCGACCGCGACAGTTGTTTACGAATCGAAGTAAATATGCCCCCACTCGTTTTAACTTGTTAAAAGACGAGTACCTATCGAAGTCGAATAACACATCAAAATTAACGCAGGGCATGCTTATTACCTTGTTTTTTAATTCGGGTAAATTCTTTGGATCGATTTCAAAGCGATTGTTTTTCCAATCAGAGTTCCGTCCGTGTAAATAAACCGGGCCGTGCCACCACAAGTTATTGTTTACTAACGCATCGAGATAAAGGCCCCTAGACACTAAGTCGGCCGGGTTGTTCTTGCTATCTACGTGCAACCATACTGAATCGCCCGTCAATTCATTAATTTCCGTTACGCGGTTTTGCACGAATGTTTTTAGTAAATGCGGTGACATTCTTAACCAACCCATAATGATTGTGAAATCGGTCCAAAAATAGGTTGTATCGAATATAAATCGCGACATTTCGATGATAGACTTGTACAACCTTGCACCAATCAAGGCTCCACAGAGCTCCAAACGTGGAACACTAATCGCCTTTATAGGAGCTACTTTGCTTTTTGCGCACAGTAGGTTGACAACGACCTCAGACTCATCATTATCATACGTACGTACGTATGCACAAGCCCCGTAGGCATCTTGAGATGCATCTGTAAATATATGCAGTTCGGTGTGGCCAGTGTATACGCTCCTTACGAATCGAGGTATTCTTATGTTAAGTAAGTACTGCAACTTATCTATAAACTGGTTCCATGATAGGGTGACGTCATGAGGTATCTGATCGTCCCAGTCGAGTTTACATAGCCATAATTTTTGCAACATAATTTTAGCAACTATTACTGCGGGAGCTAGGAGTCCTAACGGGTCGTAAACTTGAGAGAGAACCGAGAGCATCTCACGCTTAGTGACACCTGATGACACGTTATCGGTTTTCGTATTAAAATACAGTTCATCAGTATCATTTTGCCAGCCCAGCCCTAACGTTTTACTCTGCGTGTGCTCGCCGACGGACAGCTCCTTAGCGGTGGCTGTGGTGACGTCAAAGTTGAACGTCCACTTTCGCAAAGGAAAACAGCCAGACTTAAGCACACAGGATACCGTTTCGCATATTTTCAGGGGAGTCTCACGGTCTTCGTGACCCGTGATTAAATCGTCTACATAAAAATCATCCTTGATGACCTTAGCGATGACGTCATCATTACATTCCTGCGATAATTGGTTTATACAGCGAATGCTGAGGTACGGTGAAGATGCACAGCCGTACGTCACCGTGTTCAGTTGGTAGACGTCAATCGGATCAGTATTATTTTCACGAAAAAGTATCAAAAGAAGATTTCTTTGATCCTTTTGTATTAAAATTTGTCGAAACATCTTTTCAACGTCGGCGCATGCTACGTATCTGTGTTGCCTGAAACGCAGTAGAATCAAGAATATGTTGTTTTGAAGAGCAGGCCCTATCAGCGTTAGTCGCGTAGAGGGCGAAGAATTGAGAAAATTCACAAATTTTCGATATACTAAAGCGCCAAAAAAGTGCTCTGAATGCTTAGAAACTTACATAGATCGACGCAGAAAAAAAAATGCTATCGAACCATATATATAACTCATTTTGGCCAAAATGTCGCTTTAGAGGTTTTTCCTTTCCAGTGACGATATGTATATTTTTTCTTTTGTTTTTATAAGTATATAGCTCGTAGACGACTGTTGAGCACCTAGACAAACCATTCAGGTTTAATGGTGCTAGATGATAAAAATTTTTGTATTTTGTTTTAAAATTGGTAAATAAATAAATAAAATAAATAAATAACTGTATATCGTTTACAGATTTATTTGATGTAGTAGCAGCACTTGCATCAAATACCACGCGTAATTTTGTGGTGCTGCTACTCTCTCGGAACACACCGTGGTGTGGAAGAAAGTAATGAGGCTGGCCGTACTCTTCTACCCGTGTCATGTGCCCTAAGTCACGATATTGACGCATGAAATCTATGTACATCTTTTTATATTGAGGTAAACAGTCTAATTTACGCTCTAACGAGATAAAGCGCTTCCTTGCCATCATCAGTGAGTCACCGAGAGCATCAGCTGACTCCTTCAGAGGCATGCGAACTGAGAACCTACCATCCTCTTCGCGCTTAGTCGTATTGGTAAAGATGTCTTCGCATTTTTGTTCGTCTACTGTTAAAATACGGTCGGACTTAGGTACGTCTTCTAGTTCCAAAAACCTACGTAACTGGGTATCAATCGTTTGAGTGAAATTACAGTGGATTTTATCTGATTGTAATTTATTCGTATAAACAGGTCCCGAAACTAACCATCCTAACTTCGAATTTTGTAGGTAGGGCCCCTGTGGTAATCGCATCTTATTATCCAATAACAGTTCCCAGAAAATATCCGCCCCTAACAGCAAGTCGATTTTTGAAGGCACGTGATATGTGGGATCAGCTAAAGGCATATTATCTGGTATACGTATAGAACGTCTATCGATGTTTGTTGACGGCAAACTAGAAGTTATGCGCGGCAAAACAAAGCATTTAAATCGTTTGCAGTAATCGTTTACTTTTGATCGCATAGTTAAATCGCATGTGTGATTAGAGTGAGAGACCGATTGTCCTACACCTGTAATCTGAACAGTGGACTGTATTAAAGTCGAATTTAATCGTTTACAAAGTTTTTCTGTTATGAAACAATGCTGGCTGCCGTTATCGAGAAGCGCCCGCGCTGTGTGAAAAACATTGTTATTATCGGAGACCTCCACTAACGCAGTGGACAGTAGGACCGACTGATGCACTGGTGATGAGTGCGCGTCAACCAGCTGATCCGATTGCACGCTATAACTACTAGACACCGAATGCATAATTGTCGACGTAGTAGTGTGTGTCGCGTTTACACGATCCTTAGACTCGTACTGACTTGGTCAAGTAGCTAAAGAGGAGGGCACATTGCCGTTTTCGTTACTCTCAGTATGGAGTAAGGAATTATGTTTACTTTGGCACTGCTTACAGGGCCCGAATATGCACTCAGCAACTGAGTGTCCCGAACGTAAACAGTTGCGACAAAGATTTTTATCTTCGACTAACTTGCACCTGTCCTTAACATGCAAGTTCAAGAAACAACTACATGTAAACAGAGCATGGTTACCGCTACACATTACGCATTGGGATGAGGCTCGCTTCATATTATTAATTTTACTCGATTTAGTCGTAACATAGCTGTGGACATGATTAGTTTGCGGTTGAAAATAATGTTTTCTAGGCTCGTGAGAAACTTTATTTTCAGTGGAGGGTTTTGTGTGCGAACCTTTGTTCTGACTAATCATTTCCAGCATGTCAGCGCGATTTCGTAGGAAAGTTAACAAATCATCAAGTTTTAACTTGTATTTAGAGCGATCACCCGACAAACCAGAAGCAATAGTACCTTTTTGATTTTCCCACTCGCGTTCCGTGGACGAATCAAGTTTAGACACTATTAAATAGATAATGGGTATGATTTTATCGATTGTCAATTAAATAGATTCGATCACTAAATAAAAAAAATGAAATTCCCTAAATAGTATAGTTTGTACTCAAAATAGTAGATCTGTCACCAAAGTAAAGTCATCAAACAAAAAAGATTTATCACCAGAAAAGTCTTTTAACGATTGTCAATTAAATAGCTTTGATCACTAAATAAAAAAATTGATATTTCATAAATAATATAGTTTGTACTCAGAATAGTAGATCTGTCACCAAATAAATGCCTAAAATTACTAACAAAGGTGACCTACAGATACTCCCACATCCTCTTCGGATCCCGAAAGTTTGTTGATGTTCGAAACGGGCGGCGGGGGCTACGCCCCCGTTAGGGGTCATCTTCCGATGATTTCTTCTGCTGCGAAGTAATTTTGTACCCAGGGTGGGGAGCCTCGCTTCGCGAGGCTCTTTGACTGCTAAATCAATCAAACCTGACCGAACCTAACATCGCTCGCTTCGCTCGCTCATTTATTTATTGTTTTTGACCGATTACCCCCTAGTTTTCGATTTGTTACCATGCAATAACTTTGCCGCGGCAGTCCCCGAGTGCCACACGTATTTTTAATGACAGATCTATCAATTTGATGACAGATCTATCAATTTGGTGACAGATCTATCAATTTGAGAACGAAAATATTGAATAGAGATGAAGCTATTTATATAGATATTTCCCATAGATAATTAACGTATCCCAAAATTCGGTAGGCTCGTTTAACGTTTTCAAAGCACGCAGATTACGCAATACGGTATCTATTAGCTTTCTGATTTGCGAAGGTGATTCTTTGTTAAGGCTTTGCATCGAAAATAGGGACTTGACGTGATTGTGAACTAATAGCCTTTCGTTATGAAATCTAGTCTCAAGTAGCTCCCAGGCGTGAGTGTAGTTAGTGGCAATGAATTCGAGTGCACTGATAACCTGTGAGGCAGTACCAGTGACAGATGAGCGTAAATAGTGAAATTTTTTAATTGAATCAAGTTCAGCCCGCTTATGGATCATGGAAATGTAGGAGTTTCTGAACTCCAACCAGCGATCATAAGAACCATCAAAGGTAGGTAGTTTAATATCAGGCAATTTTATAGATTTTTTATTTATCGTAGGTTGCATACATACAGAACTGTTTAGATCTTTATCTTTTTCGTATAAACATTTAGCAATAGCCATGATCTTGTAGTATCTGTCTTCGAATTCTTCTCTATATTCCAAGTGGCTATCAAGATCAGGCTCATCTACCTGAAACTCAATTTTACTCTGGATTTCGTTGAATTGCTCAAAAATAGTGGTCGCAGTTTGCATCCGTAATTGAAATTCGACTTTTTGGGATTCGTTTAACGTTACCAACTCGTTTTTGGATATATATTTCTCAAAACCAGTTAATCGGCACTTTATAGTGCCGCGTTGCCTTTTAAGCTCATTAAGGTCTGATGTTTGCATCCCGGAAGGTTTTTTGGGTCTACGCTCATTTTGGGGTCTCAAAAGGAACACAAAGGGTACTCACGTAAAGGTAACCTTGAGCTTTTGAGTTGACGCGTAACTGAATTGACACCGTAAACTGCACAACTGGTATTTACAATTGCACTGGAAAGCCAAAATCACAACACGGTATTAGACAACAGTCGAAAGCACAGGAATCGGGATAGGAAGGAATGAAAACCTCTGACCGAATCTCGTAGTCTGGAACTTCGTAGGCGCGTAGTCGTCTCTCCCGGTCCCAGTCCAGAAAATCCGTCGCAAAGGACCAATGTTGGGGTTCGTATCTTCGTATAGGTCGAGGTAATTCCAATAAATCGTTTATTTGTGATTTTAAACGTATATTAAATAGTTACAATGATAAAAAAGAATCTAATGCCGGTTGTATGCGCAGAGATTGAGTCGAGTCTATAGGATTCTTTCACAGGCCTCTTTCATGTTTGTCTCCGCCCGTGGAGAGATGGCGCTAGCGTCAACAAACATTCTGGACATATTGGTACTACAGACAACTGTCAAATAATGATTCTATCGAAAGACAAGTAATGTTTTTGTAAAATTTTACCACCAATAATTTCATTACTAATTTATTTTAAAAAGTTTTCTAAAAACAAAATAAAAAACGGTAATTTAAAAAACTAAAAAACCCGCCTGCGGTTCTGTGTAATTTGGAAATGAAAAACCCTAAAACAAGAAAGTCGTCATACCCGATTGCACTTAACTTAAGAAAAATTGCAGCAGTCGGGACCCATTCTAGAAATGGAGGCTTAGTGAATTGAGAGCACATACCTATATTACATTGCAGATTACTCCAATATACTGACTAGACGGCTGACTTTCTAGAATGGGTCCCGACTGCTACAGTTTTTCTTAAGTTAAGTGCAATCGGGTATGACGACTTTCTTGTTTTAGGGTTTTTCATTTCCAAATTACACAGAACCGCAGGCGGGTTTTTTAGTTTTTTAAATTACCGTTTTTTTTTATTTTGATATACCCAGTGTCACTCTCACAGTAAATACGAATCTAACGACACGTCTCAAGCTAAAATCCATCCAGCCGTTCAGGCTGCAGAGCGTGCCAAACAATTATACATACAAACATACATACATACATACTCTCGAAAAACATAACCCTCCTTCTGGCGCAGTCGGGTATACCCGATTGCACTTAACTTATGAAAAACTGTAGCAGTCGGGACCCATTCTAGAAAGTCAGCCGTCTAGTCAGTATATTGGAGTAATCTGCAATGTAATATAGGTATGTGCTCTCAATTCACTAAGCCTCCATTTCTAGAATGGGTCCCGACTGCTGCAATTTTTCTTAAGTTAAGTGCAATCGGGTATGACGACTTTCTTGTTTTAGGGTTTTTCATTTCCAAATTACACAGAACCGCAGGCGGGTTTTTTAGTTTTTTAAAATTACCGTTTTTTATTTTATTCATTTTTTTAGTTTTATTATTGAATGAGTTCATTTGAATTTGGCGCTAAAAATCCGCCATTTTGTTTTTTTTTTATTTTGATATACCCAGTGTCACTCACACAGTAAATATTTATCTAACGACACCCCTCAAACTAAAATCTATAGAGCCGTTCAGGCTGCAGTGCGTGCCTAACATTGGAATTTGGCGCCAAAAATCCGTCATTTTGTTTTTTATTTTGATATACCCAGTGTCATTCTCACAGTAAAAACGTATCTAACGACAACCCTCAAGCTATAACTCATCGAGCCGTTCAGGCTGCAGAGCGTGTCAAACATTTGAACTTGGCGCCAAAAATCCGCCATTTTGTTTTTTTTTATTTTGATATACCCAGTGTCACTCTCACAGTAAATACGAATCTAACGACACGTCTCAAGCTAAAATCCATCCAGCCGTTCAGGCTGCAGAGCGTGCCAAACAATTATACATACAAACATACATACATACATACTCTCGAAAAACATAACCCTCCTTCTGGCGCAGTCGGGTAATAAAAAAACAGTGTTCCAAAGTAAATAACTCTAACATTATATATCTAGGTGTTCTAGGTAATCTACTAACAAAGAACAGGGCTTATCACTGCATGCACTTTGGAACGAATTTCGATTGCATAATAAACAACGTGCCTTTAGAATGTCCTCATATGCTTATATTAAGATAATATTCAGACAGATATAGAGTCATAATTAAGTAAATTACATTCATACTTGCAAATAATGAAAACAAGTCTACGGTCGGGTGATCGTTAACACACAAATAAAAATTTGTCGAAAAGAAGAACGGCTGGATTTCGAATTCCTATTTCGAAAGCTTTCTTTGTAAAATAAGTAATTTGATAATATGATTTATTTACTAAAATAAAGTTCATAGGTGACTGAAGGGAAAACATCGATTGGATTTTTGGTCTGAGGAGCAGTCA